>MU228428.1:763851-785032 GCA_018584345.1 Thuja plicata | reverse complement strand
TTGCTTCAATGAAGGTCCATATACATCAAATCATAAAACACCTTATCATATTATTTGAGAGACATCTCCCCTTTGAATTATCTCCCAACACTAAGCATGGAAATGTAACATTGGTTATTATTCTCCCTCCACAATGTACAATTCCCACTCTTATATCTTTGAACAATTCTCATGTCTTCTTATGAAATGACATGATTTATCCAAGAGAGGTGAAACTATATAATTTATGCTTTCTTTATAGAAAGAGACACCCTTCCTGTAATTCATGCTTCTTTGTTATTGCTTGACCACGATCATAACAAATTAATATATCTCTTTAATGAAAGTCACTTTAGGGAATTTCACATAGACCCGTACATATTTCATCATAACTTTTGAATCCAAGACTTTCTCTCTACTCGCTTCAGTGAGATTCTCCAAAATTAGGTTTTCATTAACATATCCAAGATTTAGAAAAATCCAACGGTGAATTTGTGAGATATGGTCCTTTTACCGAGACTATATTTTCTGAGACAGTCACACATTCACCATCAACAAACTACTCTCTTACATTTACAGTCTGGCTCTGATACCATGTTAAATTTTAGGATAGCTGCAAATATAATATCACTCTATGTTTTATGTGTTTTTGCAAATGCAACAATCTCTCTTTCATTTATATTGGGAATGAGGATAGGAGAGACTTGTCCCTTCATGGGACATGTCTATTCATTATTATTTATAAGAAAGGACATGCCTCTTCCCATTAATTATAATTTAATCAATCTTATAATGTTTCATCAATCAATTATTAATTAAGAATAATAATTTAATATTAAATATTAATTTTTATATGATTAATAATAATATAACATATATATTATATTATTATTAATCAACATATATTATATGTATTCTAATGATCATACGACTGAAGCTACAAACATTAACAAGTATTTTTTGAAGAATTGTTGTTGAAGGTATTGTTGTTGTTTGAAAAGGCTTTTCTATCCTTATAGAGCTTTAGTTCCTACTGAATAATCCTCTATTTGGACTCCATTTTCTATCACTTTTTCAAAATTTGGTCGACAATTAAGTTGTGACTTGAATTTCATTATGGTCACCAAACTGTTTATAAATATATCCTTTTTTTCCTTTTCAGGTATACTTCATGGATATTTAGCAAAGATTATTCTCCATCTTTGTATAAATCTCAAAAAGTCTTCCCCATTTTTTTTCTTTGAATTGCATAGGTCTAACATGTTAATCTCCCGTTCGATGTTGTAGGAATATTGATTAACAAATTTGGATATTAATTCCTCAAAAGTCTTTATACCCGAAGGTAACTTCGAAAACCATTCCATTGCTGACCCACCAAGGCTTCGGGGAAACCTCCTCATTAAATAGGTAGGTTCATGGAGAAATTCCATGCTTAAGGTGCCAAATTCCCTTATGTGGTCTTGTGGGTCTGGTGCACCCATATATTTATTGTACTTAGTGAAAACCATGTTTTGGGGAAAAGGTTTCATAAATAAGTTTTTATCAAATGGAAAAGGGCAAATAGCTTAAATTGAGAATCGCTTTGGGGTAGCCTCTTTCTTCATTTTATCCATTTGAGTTTGTAGGTATTTGATTTGTTGATTCATGGCTTTTAAAGGAGCATCTTCTTCCTCATCCATTGTTAAATGGGATGTGTTAAAATTATGATGAAGTTTTACCCCTAATTGAGCCAAGTTTAGAAAATATCTATCCTTATCCTTGTCTAAAACCTTTTCCATTATCTTTATGAGCATAGGATTTTGGAAGGCTTCATTGATATTTTCTTCGGTTAATTCTTCATTAGGATCATTATTTTTTCTCCATTATTAGTAGCCTCAAACCATGAATTAGTTTTCATTGAGACCTCTCCTAATTCTTCCTCTTTATTTCTCTCTTGAAAGGGTTGATAAGGAGAATTAGGAGTCTCGTCTAAATAGGGTATCTCTTCTCTTATCACGCTTTCGTCTTATTGTAAAGACGATTTACTATAATGAGATCTTGTCCAAACCGGCATGAAAATGAATTGTGAAGCTTTGTTGAAGAAGTATTCAATTGATAAGAATGATGATTTTTATGAACTTTAGATATTTTAAATGGATGTTTTACTTTCTTCAAGATCATGTATCATCAAGCATAGCAACCACAAATACACATATTTTCTAACCTCTAAAGATAAAGCTATAAAAGTGTATATTCTCAGATCTTTTTGACAAGGTTTCCACAAGAAATCACTTCAAACCATCTACCTATGGTCAATTTGGTTCAACAAGGTTTAAAAGGGCATTATTGCTAAATTAACTAGGCATTTAGTTCAGGTTTCCAAAACAAATAAATATCAAATGATTCGTTCATGGAGTACGTAGTCATGCAAACATGATTGAGGTGTATAGCCCTATGAGTCCAGGCATTTGATATTTTTTCCCTCTAATTTTTTCAACTTAACCAAGGTTTTTTTTTTAAGTAGGTGGAATAGGTTGGCTTAACCGTGTTCCCACTTTGGGTCTTTCCCTCTCACCGACCTTGTAAGGTGCATTCTCGAGAGGCGGACCCACTAAATTTCTAGAAATTTTAATAAAAGTGAGAAATCAAAATGAGCACAAGTATAGGAGTTTGATTCACCAAAAGGAGAAGAGAATATCCCTATTACTTCACTTCCCAAACATGATTAACAATGTTCATTTTAAGCCTCTTAATCTAGTGGGGTAGAGTGTGTTTGGAATTTTGATTCACCCAAAGGATGAAGAGCATATACCTAGCACTTTTATCCACAAACAAGGAGGCTTAATTAGATGTTTGGTAAATTTCTTAGCTTATCTTCCTCTCAAATTCGACACGTTTGGGATTTTGATTCACCAAAAGGTGAAGATAACATCCCTAATGTCTCACTCAATATTCCAATTCACTTTTCTAATTATGCTAGGTTTTGAATTGAATATCGTAATTTTAACAAAAACATAAGGTTTTAGGTTTATCTTATTTGTATATAGCAAAGGTTAGGTGCACTTTTGAGGTTTTTGTTTTTGTTATACTTTACCTTGGCAATTGTTCAAACTCCTTAACATCCAGGTTTTCTCCAAAATGTTAGTTCAACAATCAAGCGAACAAAGTGAAGGAAAATCGAAACCAAATCTACCTCAAATGAATGAACAAATATTTAAGGCAAAGATGGAAACTTAGTTTGATATAATTTGAGAATTTTGATGTAGTTTTCATATGATTTCTCTTCTTCTTCTAATTTTTCAACTATGTTTGAGTTATGGATTTGCTTAGCATAATCATTCAATCTTTTAGCTTCTTTCTCTTTCCAATAATTTGGTGCTCTACACTTTGCTTTTTGAACTTTAAGATGTATCATATTCAAATAAGAGAATTATTTAAAGGACTACATGGCATGTTATAGAAGGATTGATAAAGTTTGATGATCTTCCAATACCTATTTCATGCTTGAATTCTTTCTTCCAAAGTTTCATCTTTAATTTCTAATTATATTCGCTTTGTGTCTTTGTATAGCCTTTTTCCCTCTTTCTCTTAATAATAATGGAGTGATTTGTATATCAATTTTAGATTTTTTCTTGATTTGATCCCTTTATTCATTTGCAATTCATCACAAACATCAATTAATTATCAAATTTATCACTTATACAACTTTAATTGCATGTTTCTTATCACTAACCAAATGCAATGCATAACAGACCAAATGCAACTCAGAATAGACCGAATGCAACTCAGAACAAACCCGATGCAACTCAGAATAGACCAATTGCAACTCAAAATAGAGCGGATGCAACTCAAAATAGACTGAATGCAACTCAAAATAGACCAAATGCAACTCAAGATTTACCAAATGTTTATGCAGAATCTCCTAAATGATATGCAAACTTTTCTAAATGATTGGTAAATTTCCCTAAATGAGATGCAAAATTTTCTAAATGATATGTAAATTTACTAAATGTTATGCAGAGTTCCCTAAAGGATGCAAATTTCTCTAAATGAGATGCAAATTTTACTAAACGAGATTCAAACTTTCCTAAATGATATGAAAACCTTCCTAAATTTCATGCAAACTTCACTAAATGATAGAATTCATGAAAATGCACAACATAACCCTCAAATAGAGCTTGTTTAACATCCAAAACCAAATGCGAGCTTCTTTGGACCAGGTGCAAGCTGTTAGAGACCATGTACGAGCTTCTTTATACCAGGTGTGAGCTTTCACTGTCTGGATGCTAGCTTTCACAGACCAAGTGCGAGACACTTAGTACCAAGTGTGAGAGTTTTTGTACCAGTTTTGAGCTTCTTTATACTAGGTGTGAGTTTTTGGATATTTTGGAGAATCTACAATGTAAAATCTTCAAAATTGATGTTAGAATGTGAGGCTTGAGCCCCAAGGTGGGTGCCAAATGTAGTCCATAATTCACAAACCTGCATGAAACATTAGTTTAACATACTTTTCAATCAAATTTGAAAGATCTAACTAGGTTAATCAATTTTGAAAATGAAAGCAAATTAAGAGCGTCTCATGGATCTCTAGCTAGAAGGACTAAACAAATGCTCTCAGCTGCAAAGCATCCTAAAATGACAACCCCTAGAACAAGAATAATACTAAATAATGATGAAAAATATGGATCTAATATGAAAATGTATAAAAATTAAGATGAATTGTCGTATTCTATGCTCAAAATCTATTTAAACATGGATGAATTTTTCATTATGATGATACTACTTAAGCATGATCTAATGCTAAATGTCCAATTCAATATGAAATTAAATGTGAATTCTTACTCTAAATGTGAATTGGTGAGTTTACACTAAGAAATGCCTTCTCTTTATAGGAATTACCGAGGATAGGGGGTAGAGTTTGAGTAACCATGATCAAATTAGGGTTGAGGTTAAGCTTGAGTGATGGGTTTCAAATTGGGGGACAAGATGAAAAAATGAGTGGTGAGGATAGCAAAGGCTAAATGAGTGGATAAGATAGCAAAGCCTTAGAGTGATCCATGTGCTCTTCATACCTTCTCCTCATTGGCTAATTGATTCTTTGTCCCCTTTGTTGAAATAAATTAGGATTTTTAATTAAATCAACCAATTAATTAAATAAGCCATGTAAGGGGATTAGATGGGTTGTAATTGATATATTTAATTGAACTATATAACTAATTGATTTAATCAATTACATAGTTTAATTAATCCCTTTTGGATTAAATTTAATTAATTAATGGCTTTGTTAATTAGTCCATGATGTTGACTTGATTTGGCCCTTTTGATTTTAGTTGACCATGTTGACTTTGGTTGACCAATTTAGGGTGTACAATAGATGATACACATAATGCAAATTAGATAAGATACAGATCTATGATCGATGGCTTACTATACTTGATAGAAACTAGACCATATATTATGAATTGTGTTGTTATTAAGAGGATATTCATATACTTGAAAGGGACAATTGATTATGGGAAGGATGAAGATTTTACATTGAGTGCATTTACTGATGTACATTGGATAGGTAATGTGGATGACAGAAAGACTACAAGTGTTGGAGCATTCTTTTGGGTAAGAGATTAGTTTCATAGGAAAGTAAGAAAAAAAATTGTATATCATGATCTACTATTGAAACTGAATATTAGAGTGACTATTGATGAGCCTATTATTATTCATTGTGACAATTGAAGTGCTATAAATATTTCAAAGAATCTTGTGCTTCATTCAAAGACAAAGTATATTTCTATAAAATGTGATTCCTTGAGAGACAAAGTCAGTGAGAAAGAAATCAGATTGGAGTATGTTTCTACAAAATAGAAGATTGTAGATATTTTCACGACTCCCTTGCCAAAGGATACTTTTGAGTATCTCTAGGAAATCTTGGGGTGATTTCCCCTCCTAATTAGATCTAGAGATGCATTCAGATGCGTTAGTCTAGTGTTCTTAAATATTATCATTAATCTGGATTGATATTTTTAGTGTATATTCCTTAGGAGGAGGAGTTGTTGAGAGATGCGCATTCAGTTTTGAGAGATGTTTGTTTAGATTTTTGGCTTCTATAACTTAGTTCATACATGTTCCTTTGTAATTGATGTCAAAGGGGGAGAGATATTCATGTGAAAAAAAAGTATGAGACTATGAGGGGGAGATGCTAAAACATGTCATATTATGGATATTGTCGGTGGTACTGATGATATTGTTTCTTTGTGCATTGATTTAATTTTTCACATCATATGTTTCCATCAATGAAAAATGGGGAGATTATTGAGATATTGTGCAAACTATGCATATATGTGCTTGCATTAATGTTTTTTCATTGATGTCAACATATTCCTACTATTGGAGATAGTGATCCTAAGATATTTATTGAGATTATTTTAGTAGTAGGTATACTATATTGAATATCAGATGTTGCAAAGATAGAAATGTGTTGAGGGACATCTGTACTTGATATTTTTTAGGTGGTAAAGGTTTGCATGATGATTTGAGTGAGATGTGAAGGATTTTGTTCAGGATGTGAAAATGTTTCAATTATTAGATCGATGTGGATCATTTATGCAATATTATTTGTTGCTAACCTGGTGGTGAGTTTAGGACATGGATGTGTGTCATCATCTTGAGTGGTTCATGATTTGGATGTTGGCAAGCTATTTTTATTTTATGACAGTGGTTGTTTATTAGTGTTCCTGATGAATAGTGCATAGATGAGTACGATTTATGTGAAAGAGTTGTTCCTATCAATGTCTTGGTATTTCATTTTTCTTGCTGATGTTTCTTGACCATGTCCTATTCGTGTTTTTGGATTACGTTGGATTATGTGATTGAAATTGAAGATTTTTCATGTGGCGTGTTGACGTTCTTATTGTTCTTGGGCGACTTGGTGGCATAGTGTATTGTGATTGATCGTGGAATGATTTATGGATCTGGAATGTGTTCAAGGATGTTGTTATGGATCATTTCTATATCTTAGCTAACATTCAAAGGATCACATTGTGTATTGAGCTTAATTAAATTAATATTTTGTAATTAGGTACCTACATGGCCTAGTTATTGTAATTTGATGTAATGTATATAAATATGTAATCATTTGTAATTGCAAAAGGATATAAGAGAGTATAAGACATGATGAAGAGAAGAGGTATGAATTAAATTTGCAATTTAGAAAGAGATTTGATGTACTTCATTGGAACCATATTGGCATATCAAAGATGTTGTTTCTCTAGTTCATGAGTTTAGACAGTATGTCATTTATGATTTGAGATCAAAGATTGTTGTCAGACAGTGAGCCTTCCTTGGGATTGAGATCCTTATTGTATTTGAGCAGTGATCTCTAGGTAGTGTTCTTGAATTCATGTGCATTCCCATTTGTAATACTCCTAACATGGTATAGTGCTTTTAACAAAGTACATTCATCTTGCATGTTTGATCCCCATCATGGTTTTTCCCCTAACAAGGTTTCCACATAAAAAATCTTGGTGTTTTGTGTTGATTACTGTGTTATGTTCCTACATTCATGTTTATCTTTCAGATATTATATTAAGTTGGTAATTTGGTTAAAGGTCTTAAGTTTTTTATCACAAGTGATTTGACCCCCCCCCTTGCCTCTCTTAGTTGTGTGCGTTGCATTTATTCTAACACTACATAGCGTTCAAGGGTTTGAATGTAGTTGTTATAGAGAAAATAATTGTATAAATTGTAGGGGTTCCCCCAATTAGAGAGCCATTTCTAAAAGGAATAGATTCTAGAACAACTAGTGTAGAAATCACAATGCCTGGTGACCTCCCATTGATTATAACTATAAAAATCAATTGTACTTGGTGACTCCTCATTCAATATAACTAGCCAAGGGGTACAAATATTATCCTTTCCATTAGAGTGGGCTCACATATTTACTTATGTAGTGCAATACCTGACTTATGAAGGTCAACGATATCAACTCCATTCTATTAACTTTAATCTTTTAATCAATCTCAGGTAAGGTTGATTGATGAATATTTTTTATTTTTTCTACAAAATGTTAAATAATATGGCAGAGAAACTATAAAAATTTATTTTTTGATATGTTTCCCATCATTTTTTAGTTCATCTATTAATAGATAAAATCCTAGAAGAAACACACTCTAGTATGACTTGGGATGATTTTATAAAGGTTAAAGGAGTTAAACCAATAAATGTAGGGCTTGTAAGCCAGCCCTTAACCCAAATAGTTAAAAGCGATAAAGCGGAAGTTAAATTACCTAAGGGGGCTTCATCTTCTAGACTATATCCTACCCACTCCTCTACTAAAACCTCTACTGGAATGACTACTCACTCATCTGAGATTAATGAAGAAACCAGTGATAGTCTTAGTGCTACTCTAGAAGAAATCTTAGTATTAAGAAAATATAATAGGGTTAAGGATGTATTGAAAGGGAAATTAGTTGAAAAAAAAGAGATTACCATAAAGAAGGGTAAGACTCAATCATATGAGCCTAAAATTCCTAGGGTTCCAAAGAGAAAGGATACATAAATGGAGCAACTTGCAGCCACCAAAAAGGGAAAAAATGTTGAAAAAAAAGTAAAAAGGGTCATTAAAATAATTTAAAAAATACTTGTAAAGGTTGTGAGAAGAAGACATAGGGTTAAAAGAAATCCTAAGAAACCTATGGGAAGAAAGAAACCAAGGAACTCTATATCCCAATTTCCACTAAAAATGAAAATATCTCATCTAGCGAAGGCGATGAACAAACAGAAGAACAAATGAAAAGAAATTGTTCCCTATTATTAAGAAGTATTTGAACATCTATGCAAGGATCAACAAGTGAGACTAAAAGTAATAAATTTAAGGAGGTGATTTCATTAGAGGGAATTGAAGAATTTTTAGTTCATTCTGGCAAATTGCAAGTTGAAATTGATGTGCAACTATATACTAAGGTTGAATAAGGACAGGAAGACCTAAATGAAGAACAAACCTTAAATGAAGAAATACTTGCCACATTTTTGAAGAACAACCATCGAATGAAGAACAAATTGTCACTAGGTTGGAAAATCTTGTAGCAACAATACAACAAGTGGATAATGGAGGAGAAGAAAAAAAACAAAGACATCTAGCTAGGTAAGTACCGAAATCTGACCTTCATCTTCATGGGATTAATTATGGAGATTAATGGAGGATAAAGAGAGAATGGAATAAATTAAAAGAAATACTTCAAGAAGAGCTTAGGAAAAAGGAGGAAGAAATTAACAGTTTAAAGAAAGGATAGAAAATGTAACTACTCTAGTGCCATAACTTGTTGAATGTCGACCACCTAGGGTCTATACTTTACAACTAAAAGAGTTATAATTTTCTTACAAGCTACCTAGAGGTCTCTTAGATTTAAGTTCATCTCTTATCAACCCTGAAGATTTTATGTTTGTATACCAAATTACCACTCCTTAGCACAAAAACCTACTTTGTGAATTCTATTTTCACAATTATGTTGTTCCCTATGATCAACAATGAAATCCATTGTTGTCTATAGGAGATACACCTTAGGGAACTTATATCATACATACAAAATGAAAATAGAAGAGGTGAAAATATAATAATGTCAAGACATGGTGAAAATTATTCCATTACCCTTACAAACTGAGATAGGTGACACTAATAGAATTTCCAGAAATGAATCAATTAATCTATAATCCTAATTAGAAGGAAAGAGTTATGGAATTGAAGGAAGAAGATCATCAGGATTATGAAGAGATGATAGACACCTTAGCCAAAATAGTCTTTGGCCACCTAGCTTGGAGGTGGAATTTGCTACCAAAAGATTTGAAAAGATCTAAACCCTATTCTTTGCAAAATCATAATAGAACTCTTCAAAGGGAAGCAACATATATAAATTGGAGAAGAACACAATAGGATAAATGGCTACCCTTAATCTTTTAGCCACCTGTTGGAGCTCTAAATTTTATAAAATTTAGAGTTTCATAGAATGAAAAACCCCTGAATTTGACCTCCTAAAACCCATACTTAATAAATGATTTGTCCATAAAATCCTATTTTCCACTCCAAATAAATGTATACATCTATTTTCAACCTCCTAAAATAAAATCTAATGCATCTATCAAAGGCCAAAATGTATAAAGTGTGCATATGTTTTACAGTCTACATACACAAATAATTTCAAATAGATATTTTGAGGCATAATATTATATACCTACTAATCCCCATGCCAATTCAATTTTTCCTATGTATTCTAAATGTCACCAAGTTCTCATGTGCCAGTTTGCATATCCCAATGACCTAATTTGATAATTTTCCCAAGTTCATTCTGATCGTAATTTGTTCAAAAATCTTCCTATGCATTGAAAACACAATTGAATTGGCCTTTAGTTAAAATCAATAAGCCTCATCTAGCTCATTCCTATTGTAAACCAAGTGATCCCTGCTACTATTTGTACTAAAAAGAACAGCTATGGAAATCTTTAGTGCCCATGAATCTGTTTGACATTTTTCTCAGGCCAAAACCAACTACAATTTATGCAGATTTTTCTATGCACGAGGTGACAAAGTTGGTGAGAAGTCCACTTTGAAAATTTATATTTTCCAGCTGGATGAATATCACATCAAGTGAATCAATCAGTTCCCCCATTCTCTATATGAGGAAACATTCGTGTATTAGATTATGAAACTCCACCAATTGGTTTGACTTGTTTTTGAGATCAAAAGTGAAAGCTATATATAGAAGTTTAGCAGGTGAAATTTTTAGAAAATATTAAAAGACCATTTTTGAAAGAGAATATCTTTCACTTCTACATGGATTTACTAATACCACGTATATTGCATTTCAGTCTTTGATCAATAATCTGTAAGCAGATCCATCTTCAGGAGCTTTTGTGGAGGTTTGATCAGCTTTAACAAACAATTTCGGTTCAATATATAAAGCTGCATGGAATTCTCCCAATGCAAAAACTATATTTTTTGATAAAAGGAAAATATAAAACTTATATACGAGGAAGAGACCTTGTTATTTTTTCCCTCTAAGTTTTTCAACTTAACCAAGGTTTTTTTTTGAAGTAGGTGGAATAGTTTAGCTTTATCATGTTCCCACTTTGGGTCGTTCCCTCTAACCGACCTTGTAAGGTGCATTCTCGAGAGGGAGGCCCACTAAAGTTCTAGAAAGTTTACTAAAAGTGAGAAATCAAAATGAGCACAAGTCTAGGAGTTTGATTCAACAAAAGGAGAAGAGAATATCCCTATTACTTCACTTCCCAAACATGATTAACAATGTTCATTTCAAGCCTCTTAATCTAGGGGGGTAGAGTGTGTTTGGATTTTTGATTCACCCAAAGCATGAAGAGCATATACCTAGCACTTTTATCCACAAACAAGGAGGCTTAATTAGATGTTTGGTAAATTTCTTAGCTTATCTTCCTCTCAAATTCGACACATTTGGGATTTTGATTCACCAAAAGGTGAAGATAATATCCCTAATGTCTCACTCAATATTCCAATTCACTTTTCTAATTATGCTAGGTTTTGAATTGAATATTGTAATTTTAACAAAAACATAAGGTTTTAGGCTTATCTTATTTGTATATAGCAAAGGTTAGGTGCACTTTTGAGGGTTTTTTTTTTTGTTATACTTTACCTTGACAATTGTTCGAACTCCTTAACATCCAAGTTTTCTCCAAAATGTTAGTTCAACAATCAAGCAAACAAAGTGAAGGAAAATTGAAACCAAATCTACCTCAAATGAATGAACAAATATTTAAGCCAAAGATGGAAACTTAGTTTGATATAATTTGAGAATTTTGATGTAGTGTTCATATGATTTCTCTTCTTCTTCTAATTTTTCAACTATTTTTGAGTTATGGATTTGCTTAGCATAATCATTCAATCTTTTAGCTTCTTTCTCTTTCCAATAATTTGGTGCTCTACACTTTTTTTTTGAACTTTAAGATGTATCATATTCAAATAGGAGAATTATTTAAAGGACTACATGGCATGTTATAGAAGGATTGATAAAGTTTGATGATCTTCCAATACCTATTTCGTGCTTGAATTCTTTCTTCCAAAGTTTCAGCTTTAATTTCTAATTATATTTGCTTTGTGTCTTTGTATAGCCTTTTTGCCTCTTTCTCTTGATAATAGTCGAGTGATTTGTATATCAATTTTTGAGTTTTTCTTCATTTGATCCCTTTATTCATCTACAATTCATCACAAACATCAATTAATTATCAAATTTATCACTTATACAACTTTAATTGCATGTTTCTTATCACTAACCAAATGCAATGCACAACAGACGAAATGCAACTCAGAATAGACCGAATGCAACTCAGAACAGACCAGATGCAACTCAGAACAGACCAATTGCAACTCAAAATAGAGCAGATGCAACTCAAAATAGACTGAATGCAACTCAAAACAGACCAAATGCAACTCAAGATTTACCAAATGTTTATGCAGAATCTCCTAAATGATATGCAAACTTTTCTAAATGATTGGTAAATTTCCCTAAATGAGATGCAAACTTTTCTAAATGATATGCAAATTTACTAAATGTTATGCAGAGTTCCCTAAAGGACGCAAATTTCTCTAAATGAGATGCAAATTTTACTAAATGAGATTCAAACTTTCCTAAATGATATGAAAACCTTCCTAAATTTCATGCAAACTTCACTAAATGATAGAATTCATGAAAATGCACAACATAAACCTCAAATAGAGCTTGTTTAGCATCCAAAACCAAATGGGAGCTTCTTTGGACCAGGTGCGAGCTGTTAGAGACCATGTATGAGCTTCTTTATACCAGGTGTGAGCTTTCACTGTCTGGGTGCTAACTTTCATAGACCAAGTGCGAGACACTTAGTACCAAGTCTGAGAGTGTTTGTACCAGGTGAGAGCTTCTTTATACTAGGTGTGATTTTTTGGATATTTTGGAGAATCTACAATGTAAAATCTTCAAAATTAATGTTAGAATGTGAGGCTTGAGCCCCAAGGTGGGTGCCAAATGTAGTCCATAATTCACAAACCTGCATGAAACATTAGTTTAACATACTTTTCAATCAAATTTGAAAGATCTAACTAGGTTAATCAATTTTGAAAATGAAAGCAAATTAAGAGCGTCTCATGGATCTCTAGCTAGAAGGACTAAACAAATGCTCTCAGCTGCAAAGCATCCTAAAATGACAACCCCTAGAACAAGAATAATACTAAATAATGATGAAAAATATGGATCTAATATGAAAATGTATAAAAATTAAGATGAATTGTCGTATTCTATGCTCAAAATCTATTTAAACATGGATGAATTTTTCATTATGATGATACTACTTAAGCATGATCTAATGCTAAATGTCCAATTCAATATGAAATTAAATGTGAATTCTTACTCTAAATGTGAATTGGTGAGTTTACACTAAGAAATGCCTTCTCTTTATAGGAATTACCGAGGATAGGGGGTAGAGTTTGAGTAACCATGATCAAATTAGGGTTGAGGTTAAGCTTGAGTGATGGGTTTCAAATTGGGGGACAAGATGAAAAAATGAGTGGTGAGGATAGCAAAGGCTAAATGAGTGGATAAGATAGCAAAGCCTTAGAGTGATCCATGTGCTCTTCATACCTTCTCCTCATTGGCTAATTGATTCTTTGTCCCCTTTGTTGAAATAAATTAGGATTTTTAATTAAATCAACCAATTAATTAAATAAGCCATGTAAGGGGATTAGATGGGTTGTAATTGATATATTTAATTGAACTATATAACTAATTGATTTAATCAATTACATAGTTTAATTAATCCCTTTTGGATTAAATTTAATTAATTAATGGCTTTGTTAATTAGTCCATGATGTTGACTTGATTTGGCCCTTTTGATTTTAGTTGACCATGTTGACTTTGGTTGACCAATTTAGGGTGTACAATAGATGATACACATAATGCAAATTAGATAAGATACAGATCTATGATCGATGGCTTACTATACTTGATAGAAACTAGACCATATATTATGAATTGTGTTGTTATTAAGAGGATATTCATATACTTGAAAGGGACAATTGATTATGGGAAGGATGAAGATTTTACATTGAGTGCATTTACTGATGTACATTGGATAGGTAATGTGGATGACAGAAAGACTACAAGTGTTGGAGCATTCTTTTGGGTAAGAGATTAGTTTCATAGGAAAGTAAGAAAAAAAATTGTATATCATGATCTACTATTGAAACTGAATATTAGAGTGACTATTGATGAGCCTATTATTATTCATTGTGACAATTGAAGTGCTATAAATATTTCAAAGAATCTTGTGCTTCATTCAAAGACAAAGTATATTTCTATAAAATGTGATTCCTTGAGAGACAAAGTCAGTGAGAAAGAAATCAGATTGGAGTATGTTTCTACAAAATAGAAGATTGTAGATATTTTCACGACTCCCTTGCCAAAGGATACTTTTGAGTATCTCTAGGAAATCTTGGGGTGATTTCCCCTCCTGATTAGATCTAGAGATGCATTGACATGCATTACTCTAGTGTTCTTAAAGATTATCATTAATCTGGATTGATATTTTTAGTGTCTATTCCTTAGGGGGGGGGGAGTTGTTGAGAGATGCTCATTTAGTTTTGAGAGATGTTTGTTTAGATTTTTGGCTTCTATAACTTAGTGCATACATGTTCCTTTGTAATTGATGTCAAAGGGGGAGATATATTCATGTGAAAAAAAAGTATGAGACTATGAGGGGGAGATGCTAAAACATGTGATATTATGGATATTGTTGTTGGTACTGATGATATTGTTTCTTTGTGCATTGATTTAATTTTTCACATCATATGTTTCCATCAATGAAAAATGGGGAGATTATTGTGATATTGTTCAAACTGTGCAGATATGTGCTTGCATTAATGTTTTTTCATTGATGTCAACATATTCCTACTATTGGAGATAGTGTTCCTAAGATGTTTATTGAGATTATTTTAGTAGTAGGTATACTATATTGAAAATAAGATGTTGCAAAGATAGAAATGTGTTGAGGGACATCTGTACTTGATATTTTTTAGGTGGTAGAGGTTTGCATGATGATTTGAGTGAGATGTGAAAGATTTTGTTCAAGATGTGACCATGTTTCAATTATTGGATCGATGTGGATCGTTTATGTAATATTATTTGTTGCTAACCTGGTGGTGAGTTTAGGACATGGATGTGTGTCATCATCTTGAGTGGTTCATGATTTGGATGCTGGAAAGCTATTTTTATTTTATGACAGTGGTTGTTGATTAGTGTTCCTGATGAATAGTGCATAGATGAGTATGATTTATGTGAAAGAGTTGTTTGTATCAATGTCTTGGTATTTCATTTTTCTTGTTGATGTTTCTTGACCATGTCTTATTCTTTTTTTTGTATTACGTTGGATTATGTGATTGAAGTTGAAGATTTTTCATGTGGCACGTTGACATTCTTATTGTTCTTCGCCGACTTGGTGGTAGAGTGTATTGTGATTGATCGTGGAATGATTTATGGATCTACAATGTTTTCAAGGATGTTGTTATGGATCATTTCTACATCTTAGCTGACATTCAATGGATCACATTATGTATTGAGCTTAATTAAATTAATATTTTGTAATTAGGTACCTAGACAGCCTAGTTGCGGTAAATTGATGTAATGTATATAAATATGTAATCATTTGTAATTGAAAAAGGATATATAAGAGAGTATAAGACATGATGAAGAGAAGAGGTATGAATTAAATTTGAAATTTAGAAAGATATTTGATGTACTTCATTGGAACTGTATTGGCATATCAAAGATGTTGTTTCTCTAGTTCATGAGTTTAGACAGTATGTCGTTTATGATTTGAGATCAAAGATTGTTGTCAGACAATGAGCCTTCCTTGGGATTGAGATCCTTATTGTATTTGAGCAGAAAGCTCTAGGTAGTGTGCTTGAATGCATGTGCATTCCCATTTGTAAGACTCCTAACATGGTATAGTGCTTTTAACAAAGTACATTCATCTTGTAGGTTTGATCCCCATCGTGGGTTTTCCCCTTACAAGGTTTCCACATAAAAAATCTTGGTGTTTTGTGTTGATTACTGTGTTATGTTCCTACATTCATGTTTATCTTTCAGATATTAAATTAAGTTGGTAATTTGGTTAAAGGTCTTAAGTTTTTTTTATCACAAGTGATTTGACCACCCCCCCTCGCCCCTCTTAGTTGTGTGCATTGCATTTATTCTAATACTACATAGCAGTCAAGGGTTTGAAAGTAGTTGTTATAGAGAAAATAATTGTATAAATTGTAGGGGTTCCCACAATTAGAGAGCCATTTCTAAAAGGAATAGATGCCAGAACAACTAGTGTAGAAATCACAATGCCTGGTGACCTCCCATTGAATATAACTATCAAAATTAATTGTACTTGGTGACTACTTATTCAATATAACTAGCCAAGGGGAAAAAATATTATCCCTGCCATTAGAGAGGGCTCACAGAGTTACTTATGTAGTGCAATACCTGACTTATGAAGGTCAACGATATCAACTCCATTTTGTTAACTTTAATCTTTTAATCAATCTCATGTAAGGTTGATTGATGAATGTTTCTAATTTTTTCTACAACATGTTAAATAATATGGCAAAGAAATTGCAAAAAGTTATTTTTTGATTTGTTTCCTATCATTTTTTAGTTCATCTATTAATAGATAAAATCCTAGAGGAAACACACTCTAGTATGACTTGGGATGATTTTATAAAGGTTAAAGGAGTCAAACCAATAAATGTAGGGCTTGTAAGCCAGCCCTTAACCCAAATAGTTAAAAGGGATAAAGGGGGAGTTAAATTACCTAAGGGGGCTTCATCTTCTCGACTATATCCTACCCACTCCTCTACTAAAACCTCTACTAGGAGAACTACTCACTCATCTGAGATTAATGAAGAAACCAGTGATAGTCTTAGTGCTACTCCAGAAGAAAGCCTAGTATTAAGAAAATATAATAGGGTTAAGGGTGTATTGAAAGGGAAATTAGTTGAAAAAAAAAGAGATTACCATAAAGAAGGGTAAGAATCAATCATATGAGCCTAAAAGCCCTAGGGTTCCAAAGAGAAAGGATATAGAAATGGAGAAACTTGCAGCCACCAAAAAGGGAAAAAACATTATAAAACAAGTAAAAAGGGTCATTAAAATAATTTTAAAAATACTTGTAAAGGTTGTGAGAAGAAGAGATAGGCTTAAAAGAAATCCTAAGAAACCTATGGGAAGAAAGAAACCAAGGAACTCTATATCCCAATTTCCACTAAAACTGAAGATATTTCATCTAGTGAAGGGGATGAACAAACATAAGAACAAATGAAAAGAAATTGTTCCCTATTATTAAGAAGTCTTTGAACATATATGCAAGGATCAACAAGTGAGACTAAAAGTAATAAATTTAAGGAGGTGATTTCATTAGAGGGAATTGAAGAATTTTTAGTTCATTCTAGCAAATTGCAAGTTGAAATTGATGTGCAACTATATACTAAGGTTGAACAAGGACAGAAAGACCTAAATGAAGAGCAAACCTTAAATGAAGAAATACTTGCCACATTTTAGAAGAACAACCATCGAATGAAGAACAAATTGTCACTAGGTTGGAAAATCTTGTAGCAACAATACAACAAGTGGATAATGGAGAAGAAAAAAAACAAAGACATCTAGCTAGGTAAGTACACAAATCTCACCTCCATCTTCATGGGCTTAATTATAGAGATTAATGGAGGATAAAGAGAGAATGGAATAAATTAAAAGAAATACTTCAAGAAGAGCTTAGGAAAAAGGATGAAGAAATTAACAGTTTAAAGAAAGGATAGAAAATGTAACTACTCTAGTGCCATAACTTGTTGAATGTCGACCACCTAGGGTCTATACTTTACAACTAAAAGAGTTGTAATTTTCTTACAAGCTACCTAGAGGTCTCTTAGAATTAAGTTCATCTCTTATCAACCCTGAAGATTTTATGTTTGCATACCAAATTACCACTCCTTAGCACAAAAACCTACTTTGTGAATTCTATTTTCATAATTATGTTGTTCCCTATGATCCACAATGAAATCCATTGTTGTCTATAGGAGATACACCTTAGGGAACTTATGTCATACATACAAAATGAAAATAGAAGAGGTGAAAATATAAGGAATGTCAAGACATGGAGAAAATTATTCCATTACCCTTACAAGCTGAGATAGGTGACCCTGATAGAATTTTCTACAAATGAATCAATTAATCTATAATCCTGATTAGAAGGAAAGAGATATGGAATTGAAGGAAGAAGATCATCAGGATTATGAAGAGATGATAGACACCTTAGCCAAAATAGTCTTTGGCCACCTAGCTTGGAGGTGGAATTAGCTACCAAAAGATTTGAAAAGATCTGAACCCTATTCTTTGCAAAATTATAATAGAACTCTTCAAAGGGAAGCAACATATATACATCTGGGAAGAACACAATAGGATAAATGGCTACCCTTAATCTTTTAGCCACCTATTGGAGCTCTAAATTTTGTAAAATTTAGAGTTCCATAGAATGAAAAACCCCTGAATTTGACCTCCTAAAACCCATACTTAATAAATGATTTGTCCATAAAATCCTATTTTCCACTCCAAATAAATGTATACATCCATTTTCAACCTCCTACAATAAAATCTGATGCATCTATCAAAGGCCAAAATGTATAAAGTGTGCATATGTTTTACAGTCTACATACACAAATCCTTTCAAATAGATCTTTTGAGGCATAATATTATATACCTACTAATCCCCATGCCAATCCAATTTTTCCTATGTATTCTACATGTCACCAAGTTCTCATGTGCCAGTTTGCATATCCCCATGACCTAATTTGTTAATTTTCCCAAGTTCATTCTGATCGTAATTTGTTCAAAAATCTTCCTATGCATTGAAAACTCAATTGAATTGGCCTTTAGTTAAAATCAATATCCCTCATCTAGTTCATTCCTATTGTAAACCAAGTGATCCCTGCTATGGTTTGTACTACAAAGAACACCTATGGAAATCTTCAATGCCCATGAATCTGTTTGACATTTTTCTCAGGCCAAAACCAACTGCAATTTATGCAGATTTTTCTATGCAAGAGGTGACAAAGTTGGTGAGAAGTCCACTTTGAAAATTTATATTTTCCAGCTGGATGAATATCACATCAAGTGAATCAATCAGTTCCCCCATTCTCTATATGAGGAAACATTCCTGTATCAGATTACGAAACTCCACCAATTGGTTTGACTTGTTTTTGATAAAAGGAAAATATAAAAGCCGTGAAAGGGGTATTGGGATGCATTGACCTCAAACATCTTTATCAGCTGTTGCTCATTGCCCATAGCGGACTTGACTACACAATGTGGAAGATGTAAATCAAGTATTTAAGCAATATATTTTACCAACAAAACAGTTTTTAAGCAATATATTTTACCGCGAAATAATTTCACATTGACATGGAGGATGTCGGAGAAACACATGTACGGTTTCGTCGAAAAAAAATAGTATCGACTAAATATCAACATCGAATAAGGACAAAATGTTTTCACCGAAACTATTTTTCAGTCGAAATGCATTTTCGGTGAGATGATGAAAAAATTTAACTGAAAGCAAAAACGGGGTGAAATCACTTTGATGAGGATACATAATCTTTCGTGAAGGTGACCTAATAATTTGGTTATAAATTACAATTTGTATAAAAAAAAATTGCGAGACTCTATTAGAAGGATAAATAATTATCAAAGTTATAACAAAGTGATTCTTGATTTATGAAATATTTTTCATGAAGATCAAACGTTACGGTCTCAAATGCTCCTTTGCATTTATAAAAGGGAAATAATTATCCAGAATCATAAAAATAATAATCACAATGTAATATATCTTTATCAAAAGTTAATAGAATATTTCAGTTCTTTTCTTTTCAATCGAGTCTGGATGAAATCTTTAAGTTGATCAGTTCCCTTGTGATTTCTATTTCAAGAAAATATAAGCTATCTTGAGTCTTTGTGCGGAGAGATTGTTTATTTGCTTTACAATTTGATCATCAAGATTTGTGTGTGAATTTGTTGTCTTCGTGAAGTTGTTGTCTTATTGGTCTTTTCAAGCAAAAGTTAAACTCAATAGGACTTATTGTGAAGTTATCTAATAATTGAAGGCATTGAAGGTCAGATAAGTTGACAAGGTCATCCAAGTGGTGGTCTTAAAAATTGTCTCGCAGGGGTGATACATGAAGGTCGAGAACAAGAGTGACTATGCAGCCCAATAGAAAGAAGGCATTGGTCTATCAATATAATTATATATCAAAATCTCAGAGAACTTTAGTAATAAAAGTTCACCATAAGTTGGAAGTAGAGAAGTGGTGATAGTAGAAGGATAAAGCAGAATTAGTGCTTAGTAGAAGAGATAGAAGATAGAGTAGGACTAAGGTTCAATTATAGAATTTGATTACTTGCAAAAGACTAAGTTGCAATAAAAGAAAAAAGATCATTAGGAAGTAGTTAGAAGTAATTGAGAAATTCAGCAAATCAACTTATTTGGAGACATGTGTCACTTTGAAACAAGTGATAAAAGTAGGAAACAAAAGAATTCGTCTGCTATAAAAAACTTTGACTTGGAGAGTATTTGGAGTATAGGTTTACCCGCCTTCATATTGCAGAGCCTAAAGTGCAGATTTTTAGTCCCTTAAAGGATAAAACTCATTAGTTGGCCAAATCACTTGGAGGGCTTGAAGACAAAGTTTGACATCCTTTGTGAGCTTTCCATGGGAACCAACACCACCAATGATATAGTGGCATATTCCACATTGGTAAGGTCTTACATTTTATGATGTTGAACAGGAAAGGCCCGGATGGGAGAACATGAGGAAGGAATAAGGATTCTATTGGAGTCTAATTGAAAAGACTAACAGGGAGACTACTATAGGTGACTTAAGACTGTTGCCATGGAAAGATAATTAAAATATTTTTGCTAGTGGACAACACAAGATTAAGTTGGGGGTAGTGATGAGCCCCACTATATGATCTTTTATTCTAGACTTTTATGTTGTTTTAAGGATTTCTTTATGTTTTAAGGATATGACCTTGTAATTAATAGTTATTCTAAAGCCATCGTGGTGAACAAACCTACTATGTCTTGAGAATTTTTTGATAATACCAATGATACCAAATGAACGTAATATATATATATATATATA
>MU228428.1:751538-763801 GCA_018584345.1 Thuja plicata | reverse complement strand
TATATATATATATATATATTTCATGTATAAATGGTGATAAATGTTATATTTTAAATATTTATCAATATGTTTGGATATTTGTATGCTAACCTTAGTGGATGTAGCTGATTTGTATAATTCTAAGGTTGTTGAGATGAAGTAAATGTAGTCACCGAGATGTGGTAGAGCTTTGAAGAGGTCAAAGAAAATGGATCGGGAAGGATTCAAAATTTTTATAAATGGTTAGCCATCTATTTCAACCACCTAAGGACTCCTTGGAATAGTTAAAGAACAATATCCTCTCATTTAATCACCGTGTCTAATTGTAAAGAAGATATAGGAGAAAGTTACAATATTAAACAATTCTAGAGAAGAGTCCTACTTTTTTCAATCTTCTTATTCCTAAATTTCATGCTTTCAATAGATGCCCTCCTCCTATTTGTTAGGAGTGGAGTGGCTATACTGGTCAGTTATTTATAGATTTTGTTTTCTATAAATTCTCGCAACCTTTCCTAAAAAGGTTGTTGATCGAGAAGAGTATGCACTTTCTATTTTACCATTGAAGCATTTGAAATAAGTACCAAATTCAGCTATCTCTATTATTGATATGAATGGATGATGATATTATGAATGTGTAGTATTTCATATTTTAGTTACTCATTAAGGAGACTCATCTAAGGAGGCTCACTTGGAGAGGATCTATTTATTTCCATTTTATATACTTTTTTTTCAGTTTTTTTTTTAAAATTTTTTTATTAGCAGTTTTAGTAGTCGTCTATTCCCATAGCCATAGAAACTAGAGCTCAATGTATGTTCTTGTAGCTAAGGTAGAGCATAATAGTTATCCTTGTGAGTTATAATATTCATTGTTGAAGAATTAATCACTGTTCAGTTTCTCTTTAGAATTTTGTAGTAACAGTATAATAGGTGTATTTCCTTCATGTTGTTTATTTCAGCACTTCATTTGTTTAAGTTTAGAATAGTGTAGTTCCAAAATATCTTAGTGCACAAACAATATTGTCCCATTTCAAGTCATACATTCCTAGATTGATAAGATAAATGTGTTTCAATGATGGAATTTGATGGACACTTAGTAAAGACACAATGTCTTTGAGTTTAGGTGTTACGCCCAATTATTTCCCCATTGTTTGAGTCCAACAATGTGCTTCCCCTATGATGTGCTACTTTCTTGTTACATATTATTGTTTAGATTTCTTTTAACAACCCTTGTTTCTCCATTGACGTAAGGTGATAAAGGAATCAAATTTGTTGTGACATTCCTCTATTTGTATTTCAATTCTTTTATATATTATTTTAGACACCTAAATTTGATTAACAATCTCGATTAAATTTAATTCTCTTAATCATATTTTTAATTAAATAATTATGCATTATTTAATTGATAAATGTTAACCTTCTAGCCAAATTAATTTAATTAATTAGCTATAGTCCAATTAATTTAAAAGGTGACCCATAACCATTTAATTAATTAATCTCCCTTCTTCTATTAATTGAAACAAAAATACTTATTTGTTTTTATTAATTCATAACCCAAAATTATCATATTTGAGCACATGGATCCAAGCAATCCCACTTGCACATGTTAATCCTTACTTTAAGTAAATACCTTCATTTACTTGATCAACCCTCCACTCATTCTCTCTCCTCTCATCACATCCCCCTAACCTATCTCACTTTCCCACTAATTAATCATAATCCCCACCTAATCCTCTCCCTAATCATTTGCACATTCCTAATCAATTTGGTTTAGACACCCAAGTCAACTCTTGTCACATCAAGCCCAATATCCCTCATTGGTGTGTAAGGACCCACATGGGTCTATTACACACTTGTCACCCTAAAAGGAATTTTTAATTCCTTCTCACATTCTCCAAAACCTCTCTACACTTCCCAAATGGTCACATTCTCCAATCCTTGTCCTTTGGGGCGTGAGACAAGAAATGCCTTTATGTAAAATCTACTTCACCCAAAAGATCTTCTCAAGCCCTCTCATTGTGACACTTTTCACAATGCTATGAGTTTGAGAAAGAAAAATCTATGTGCTCCCCTCAAAATGCATCTTCTCCCTTCCTAACCAATCAATCTCAACCATCCATTCACTCCTCCTCAAGGCTATAAATTGAAGCCTCTTCCTCTCATTTTCATATCCACCTTTTAGAGAAAAGTTACCATCTTAGTTTTAATCCAAAGAAATTACAATCATACCATCCTTATGCCAAAATTATCACTCACTTATTGAACCTTGGGCATCATTTGAGAACACATCCAAATATTTGGACAAATCTCTAAAACAAGGAGGCTACTTGTTTTTGTGAAAGGTTTTCATTTCCTTTGGTTTTGTCTCCTAATATCTTATCTTGATGTTGTTTGGTTTTAGTTGTTTAAATGTTTAACTTGTTTATGCATTCATTTAGAACTAACTATTTCCTCTCACACATTCTGACATGTCCAGTGGGACCCACTTCATGGGTCATTTTAAGCTAATTTTTTTGTGTTTCTTGTTGTTTTTGGTGTTTCCTTGGCTTTTTTCTAACATGCTACAGGAGAATCTGCAATATGGAAGCCCCGTCAAGAACAAAAATATCTCATTTTTGTGCAAGTCCAATTTCAAACTCCTATGATAATGCTCTGATAAACTATTTTTTCACCACACAATGGGTTAGAAATCCCACAGGTTCATAAACATAGTGGGTTAGCAATCATGTGGGTTCGTAAACAATATGTGTTAGTGATCCCACGGGTTTGAAAATACAACAAGATAGCAATCTCTCAGGTTCATAAAAATAGCGGGTTAGCAATCCCATAGGTTCATAAATACAACAAGTTAGCAATCTCACAGTTCCACAAACACAACGACTTAGTGATTTTGCAGGTTCATAAACATAGAGGGTTAGTGATCTGGTGGGTTCATAAACACAACATGTTAGTGAACCTAAAGATCTATAAATATGTGAGAATGCACTATCACTAACTATTTTTATAAGTTTTGCATGTTTTGTGGGAACGCCACCCACTCTAGCAAGTTTGTAGGTAATTTACTTTTGAAGGAAATACTCTGTGTTCATGTGGAATTACTTTTTGTCTATAATTTTCAATAATATTGATAAATATTTTGACTAACTTGCTAGCATTTGAGTGTTGTTTTGATCATACTAATGTTTGTGAAGCTTTTGATCGTACAAGGCCCCCACACTAACATCTTCTTGTAGGGGGATTTCCTTTTTCTATAAACAAAAAAAACACAAATTAATTGATGTGGGTATTTTCATTTGGGTTTGAAAAGAACACAACTTAATTAAAGAACATTTCATGTGTTTTCTTAGAATAGGCACTTTCATTTAGGATTGAAATGAACACCATTTTTTGAGTGTTTTGTGCACTTGCACATGAAGAGTGGGCCTACCTATAATGCACACTATCCTCTCCCCTTGATTTTGTGGTATTTGGTGCAAGAAAAAAGTGTTATTACTGCTCAATTTTCTTTATTAGAGGGTCTACCTCCTGAGAAGCCCTTAGGATCAGGTGAGAGGGAATTATCCAAGTGGTAATACGCTAAACCCAAGCCACTTTCATTTGCAATATAAAAATATGATGTTGACCAAAAATCACACCAACAAGTGATGTTATGTCAAAATGAATATCTCCCTTATTACTCTTGTGGTGTGTTGAAACCTATTGAACATAACTTCTATAGACTAGAAATCCCCTTATCAGGTCTAATCTACCACAAGCATAGTCTCTTGAAAGGATGTTTGTACTATGAATCAACTATTTTAATAGTCATAAACCTTCTAATTATTGATGCAGATATTATGATACATGCATCCTAAAGATACCCCTCATGTACCCTTCAACTTGAGATATAAATTTTATTAGGATCTTAGGATCCTTATAAATTTTATTATTGTTGTCCTTGATGAGTGAGTGTCATGTAAGGGGGATCCAGTGCCTCCAAGCATCTATTTATCCAATTGAAAGAAGTATTTTAGGGATTCAAATAGTACTACTATATCCAACCTAGGTTGTGAATGTTCTTGGTTCTAAATACGCACTTTATGTTTGATGTACTTGTTCACTTACACATATTTTACCAAAAAAAGTTAGAATCTCACCAAAATCCAACGTTTACCAAGTCAACACTTAGTCTGAATTTCTAGTCCAAAAAATCACCCAAGTCTCCAAAATTTTATCATACTAGTTTCATAAACACGTCCTTACTATAGTCTTATTCGGTCTCATCCCTCATCATTTCCGCTTAGTATCCTTATTATAGTCAAAATTTGTCTCCAACTTTCTTTGTCATTCCACATCACATCCATCACATAGATTCCATATAACATCATTACTATCATCTACCTTTGGTCTCATCCCAAGTCATTTTCTTATAGTGTCATTATTATCATCTCCCAGTAGGTCCTCCTCCCCTCCATATCCTAGGCTACTAGAGTTGTCTTTATGCATCATCACCTTTCCATCTTCTTTGGAGTCATTCCTTCATCTTATTCTAATCTTAATCCAAATCCTAGTTTGAGCTTATTGTTCTTCCTAATCTGAGTTTTCATCTATCATCCATCTTCATCCTTCATCCCTATCCAACTCATCAAATAATCTTCTTGACACAATTATATTATGATGAGTTTGGTTTTCCTACCTTTTCTTCCACTTAATATCATTTGAATGATGATGAGAGTCTTGTTGATCACATCAAGTATATTGAAAACCTTAGAAAGGTTTTCGAGTGTCCTTACAAATCCAATCATTCCTCCAAACTACCCAGTTAAGAATACCCACTAATTCTCCTTATCATACCTTTGAAAAGGGAAATCCATTATCTCATCCATTCGAACCTCCTTCCCTTTTCGTACCCACATATCCTACTCACATGACATTGATGCCTACATCTTCTCACATAGTCATATCCAAAACACCTTATTTCCATAATAGCCATACCACCTACATCCATAATTCAAATCCACCATCTAATTATCCTCCAACCCATTTTCCAATCCATTATTCTAGTCCTCCATTCAATCCTAGTGATCCAATGCATCACCACAATCTCCCCACTATTGTTAATAATCTATGCAGTCTATCCTACCTATCTCCCCCATCTACTCCATCTAGTATAAAACCAATATCTTTGATCCCATCCTATGTCACCACAAATCCCCTTCCATAATCCACTTCCTATGGTATGTCCCTATCCATCACTCCTACCCCATCATTTAGTCAATACATTTCAAATGTCACCTCCACATTGGTTATGTGAACTATGTAATGCCCTACAAAGGAACCCTTGGAACACGAGGTCAAATATGCACTAAACAATTTTTTTTAACCTGAAGGTGAAACATCAATTAGACAGTGCATTAATAACCAAATAGCATAAAAAAAGATAAAACAACCAACGATGTGTTAGGAATAATAGTCCATAAGACAAATGAGAGGGGGGGTGAATCAGTTGTGATATAGATTATTACACTTTAAACTTTATAAACCCAAACTTCAATGCAAATGGTAATACAGTAAATGCCAACACAATAACACAATAATTGTTGTCGAGGAAACCATGTTAAAGTTTAAACTCTGGTGGGAATTAGCACCCACAAATAATGTACTAAGAGTATAGTATCCCTGTTAAAAGATTTATCCCTGTTAGAAGCTTATTACAACATTATAGTACACAGTAACTGTTAGGAGACAGGCCCTGTTAGGAGTCAACAAAAGTAGTAGGCTCACTGCCTAGGAACACTGCCCAAAGAAGGTTAAAGCCACCCTCGAGGATTCACAATCTGAACAAGTGTATATAGAAAATATACAATCCAGTGAACTGTCTGATAGCAAGTGTCTTTGCTTGGTCAGTTCCAATGAAGTATTCTTGTCACAAACTCTGCTCTACATCTAGCAACCAAACAAGCCTCGTAGCTTTCACTTCTCTTTCTTTTCAATCTCTTTCTCTACCACACCTTTCCAAAAGAAAAGATCACTCATATATACCCTATTAAAATAATTCATTAGGTCGGCCAAGTAAGCTTTTCTAATACACAAATAATTAATTAGGTCAGCTAATTAGGCTTTGCCAATATACAAATAAATGTTTAACCCCTTGATCAGATACACATGGTACCTATAACAAGTAAAAATCAAATAAAATGCATCATTTATGCTCCAAGGTCCACAATCCATGCTCACAATTCATATTACACACTACATGTCTAAAATCGGCCACCAAATAGGTCTCCTCCAGAATACACACCACAAATGACGTCACCAAAATTCTCATACCACAATTGATTAATACCCAACATTCCTCAATATATCCTCTGTCATCTAGTAAGATTGCATCACCTAAAATATCTTTGCCAGTAAGATATACCCAAAACACAAAGATTTTCTCTTTCAAGCAAAAATAGTTATGTTGGAAGTACAATAATGGGAAAGCAAGATACTGAGAGGGGGGGTGAATCAGATCTTAAAACTTAACCACTTAAATCAAATTGATTCACATTCATACATATATGAATTTAACCTAACATCAGATAGTATCCACAACATGAAATATAACTCATAACACAAAATTTTGGTAATCCAGAAACCCAAATAGGTAAAAATGGGGTGGGGATGACACCCAAAAAATATTCACTACTGCAAAAATAAAGTGTGCCTTTTAGGGCTACAAGAGTTTGATTACAAGATGCAATCTACCTGGTTAAAGGTCTGTTCGATTAAGAACTAAAGATCATTACAATCTACCTTGTCAAAGGATTTCAACTTATAGTAAAGTAAGCACTCGACTAAGAGATTTAAAATGGTCTGCTAGAACCACTCTGTTAAGAGATTTTCACCTGATACACTTGTTAGAATGTTTCAAGTAGTGATCCTTTGTTATGCACTTAGATGCTGATGACAGATCTACTCTTTCCAATACCTTCTATGATCTCACAATCTTATATGTCTTTTCTCTACTTTTCACTACTCTGTTACTCTGCTTGATCTATGCCTCTTCTCAAAATAATTCACTGTTCATCTCACATGAACACACAACCCTCTTCAACATATTTTCAATAGGGTTAGAAGAAATCTTATGTCTTTACGAATCTGGCAGCGATATCTAGATCAACGATCAAGATCTATTCTTTATGCCCCCAAGGCATTTTGATTTCCTGATTGGCTTCATGACATGCATAGGATAAGACAATTAAATGCAAAATTAACTTAGTAGATAAATATTAAATGCATACATATGTCGGCCCAAATCTCATACAAGTCGGCCTAAACATTTCACATCAAAATTTGAATCAATCCTGACATGTATGCAAAAACTGTCCTGCTCAACACTTAACATCTCTGTCGCTCAGCACTTAATATTCTACTCGGCTTGGCACGATGTAACTTGGCAACCTAAAACTTGCTCGGCAATGTTGCTTGGCCTTGAATGTTTAGCTCGGCCACAGTGATAACCAACTAAAATTGCCTAAGTAAATGACTAAGTGTTGATCACTAATCATCAACAAAACTTAGGGATTAACAATCTCCCCCTTTGACATTAGTGGAAAAAACACACTTATCATTTCTTTCAATTCGTTCCATCCAAAATGTTGCCTAAGTACATAATGTACTCCCTGTTAATCTCTAAGTTTTGCTGATGATTAGTGACCAACACTTAGTCATTTACTTAGGCAGTTTTAGTTGGTTATCACTATGGCTGAGCTAAACATTAAAGGCCGAGCAACATTTCCGAGCAAGTTTTAGGTTGCCAAGTTACATCATGTCGAGCCGAGTAGAATATTAAGTGCTGAGCGACAGAGATGTTAAGTCTCGAGCAGAACAGTTTTTGCATACATGTCAGGATTGATTCAAACTTTGATGTAAAATGTTTAGGCCGACTTGTATGAGATTTGGGCCGACATATGTACGCATTTAATATTTGTCTACTAAGTTAATTACACATTTAATTTTTTTATAATATGCATGGCATGGAGCCAATCAGGAAATCAGAATGCATTAGAAGCATAAATTATAGATCTTGATCATTGATCTAGATCTCACTGCCAGATCTATAAAGACATATAAGATTGCTTCTAACCCTAGAAAACAAGTGTGTGAGAGATATACAGTTTGGAAGAGAAGGGTTTTTGTTCTTGAGAGATGAATAGTAAGTCATTTTGAGAAGAAGCCTAGATCAAGCAGAATGACAGAGCAGTGAAAAGTAGAGTAAAGACATATCAGATTGTGAGATCACAGAAGGTATTGGAAAGAGCATATCTGTCATCAGCATCTTAGTGCATAATGAAGGATCACTACTTGAAACATTCTAACAGGTGTATCAGGTGAAATCTCTTAATAGAGTGATTCTAGCAAACCGTTTTAAATCTCTTAGCCGAGTGCTTACTTTAATGTAAGTTGAAATCCTTTAACAAGGTAGATTGTAATGATATTTAGTTCTTAATCGAACAAACCTTTAACCAGGTAGATTGCATGTTGCAAACAAACTCTTGTAGCCCTAACATGCACACTTTATTGCTACAGTAGTGAAGATTTTGTGGGTTTCATCCCCACCCCAGTTTTACCTATTTGGGTTTTTGGGTTACCAAAATTTTGGGTTATGAGATATAAATTTCATGTTATTGATGCTATATGATGTTAGGTTAAATTCATATATGTATGAATGTGGATAAATTTGTTTTAAGTGGTTAAGTTTTAATATTTGATTCACCCCCCCCTCTCAGCATCTTGCTTTCCCCATTATTGTACTTCCAACAATTGGTATCAGAGCGCAGTTCACCTACTAAAGCCTTTAATCAACTTGTGAGTATAGATCTTGAGATGGAGGTTTACAAGTTGGGTAAAGTCATTGAGAATCAGAAGATCGAGATTCAGCTAGCATTACATCAACTTGAGATAGCAAGATAGGAATTGAAGAAATCATTGACATCTAGGAAATATTTGGCCAAACAAATGAATGATACTCATTACCAGGAAGATGACACTACAAATCTCTTTTAGAATGGAGATTCTACTGAGAGCGATGCAGCAATTGCAGATCTACTGGAAAAGAACAATGCACTGTGTGAAGAAGTTAGAAACTTGAAAAGAGAACAAGAAATGTAGATAGTGAGACTATGTGAAGTAGTGGAACAAAAGAAGAAAGATGAAGATGACAAAGCTATGGCAGAAGAAGATAAAAGAGTGATATCTGTCAGACTTGATGAAAGGACACATGATGTGAAAATGATGAAAATCAATCAGGTTGACATGGAAAATCAATTGCAACTTGCAAATCAAGAGATTAGTAGGAAAGATATGGAAATGATGAATATGAGATCTGAGAATAATCAATTGAAATATGACTTGAGATCTGAGAAGGAACTGAATGAAAGGTTGAATAAACCTAATGAAGCTTTGAATCATTTTGAGAATCTGATAGAAGCATCAAGGAGGCCAAAGGATTCTTTTTTATTAGGTCACACTGAACCAAAGACATCTACTAAGAAAGGAGAATCATCTAAGAATGGTGAAAGGAGGAATGCAAAGACAAAGCACAACAAGCTTGTTTTCCACCACTGTGGAAAACCAGGTCATGCAGAAAACATTTGCCGAAGCAAGAAAGGTAAGTCCAATCCTAAACCTAAGTTCAATGGTTACTATTTTAATTGCAATAAAATTGGACATAAAGCACATGAAGGTTGGGCTAAAGCAATTGATACACCTCCCAAACCAAGATTTAATGGTTATTGTTACAAGTGTCAGAAACATGGTCATAGAGCACAAGACTGTAGATCCAATGCTAAATAGAAATGGACATCAAAGACACAAACAAAAGCATCTAGGAAAGGCAACACTTACAACTAGGATTATAATACAAGGCAGAGTTCTCATTACTATGAATAATATGGACATGCACCTGAAGATTGCTTAAAGACACATTTCAGAGGGAAGTCTAAGAGTTGGATGAATGGAATCCTAGTCAGTTTTAGTTGTTTGAAGATAGGTCACACTAAGAGAGAGTGTAGGACAAGAGTTCCAGCTCCTACTATTGAAGAAATAAGAGCACAGATGAACTAGACATGGGTAAGGAAAACAGAGCCAAGAAGCAGTGAATCCACTGAAGCCGAGGTCACCCAATCCAATGGATCAGGTGATCACACCATATCTAACTGAGAAATAGTGGTATGTAAGGAACTATATTTAAATTTCAAATCTTACATCAGTTCCTAATATGTAAATGTGCCAAAGTCCATATCTGCATATGTTAAGATGCACCTGGACATGTTTGTGACAAGTGCTGAGAAGAGTTAACTACACTATAGTTGCCGAGTTGGTTGGCCGAGTAAGTTGTGTGATGGCCGAGTATGGTAAGCCGAGTGGTATGCAAGTTGTGTTAGTCAGCCAATGACAACTGGCTTGTACTAACCTAACAAGAAGAATATTTATTGCTTACCTATCTTGACCTTTCGAGTCTATATAAGGACAAACAATCTATTCTTCATTTTAAGTTGCAGTTTTCAGCATTCACAGAGCAATCGAAGCAGTTGCAAAATTGATCTTAGTAAAGTTTGTTTTGAAAAAAATTTCAGCATGTCGTCGGCAACCCTAAGTTGAACAGTGTGAACTATTACTTGCCGAGGTACCCTGTTCTTCATTCTTGAACCCTAATTTTAGAGATTATGGCTGCAAGTTCTTCTGCACCAGTCAAAGGAATGGAGGAGGAGCTGAAAAAAATTAAGCTAGTAAGAAGTGATGCATGTGCACCACCTAACTTTCCAGCCATTCTCGAAAGCATAATTTTGGGTGATCTGAATAGAGCCCTCTCATCAATCCCACCAAAGGTACTTATGATCCATGATGTTAGATCCTGTTACATGGTTAGGATTGGCAAAGTGGGTGATAGCGAATTGAGGAAATCCTACAACAAGTTATGCAAAAATGGAGTTCTGAAAGATGAATTCAAGCATTTATCCGACAAAGGGTTAACTCATGCCCTAGATTTTCTACCAGAATTTAAGGATGAATGGATCAAGGTTGTTCTAAGCCGAGTTCATAATATGCATATGTGGCTAGACAATGGACCAGTTAGGATCACAAAAGATATTATTCATCGAGTAACTGGATATCCTATTATCAGTGGTAAATGAACAATGAGAGATCAAAGTAAAGAAGAGATAATAGCTAACACAAGAGCTATCTGGAATAACAGAGGTATGACTATCTCTACAATTGAAGATTTAGAACTTGATTTTGGAGTGAGAGTGATTGCACACAAGTTCTATCAGTCGAGCCGATTGGATAGTGTTCCCTGTACAACCATGGACCAAGCATGGAAGATAGTCAAGAAGAATCACACCTACGACCTTGCCGAGTTGCAATTGACACAACTAGCCAAGAAATTACTATCTATCAGAAAAGCTAAAAGCTCATCATGTAAGTTTGGCTCTTTACTAGTGGTGGTACCCTAAATTTTGATAATTTAGAATTCCCAATCCATTATCAAGAAGCATATTTTTCCATAAAAAAAGATCAAAGGAAGGAAGCTTTATGACACAAATAAATAGAACTAACTAATCGAAGCCTTCAGAAAATGCTGGAATTTAGACCTGCTACAAAGATGATTTCAACAGAGGATAAAGACGGTCGAATTTTAAAAATCTAAAAATGACCCAGTTTGGGAAAACAAATTTCCTATCTCCAGCAGAAATATTAGCTTTTCATGAGGTGTTTTGGATTTTTGACCAAAGCTAAATCCGAAAGTTAGGTAGTTATTTTTTAGTTAGTTTATTGTTTTTTCAAAATAATTTGTAATAAGAGTTGTGTCTTTTCACCCTAAAAAGGTGTGAAAGCCACTCAAACACATATATATACATAATGTAAAATGTAAAGAGAGACAATACAATATAATACAATTTCACATATTTGGATAATTTTTAATTAACAAGTATAACATGGACCTAGATGTACTATTTTTTCAAAATCAATAAAGATAAGTCCTTTTTCTTTCACATGTGTAATAGTTTCATTATCATTTTACAATTAGTCCCTCAGATAAACCAATAAAACTTCTTCAAAGTGATAATTTGATGTGCATGCTTCTTGATTTGATTCATAGTCTATATTTTCAATTGGTTTTCTCATTTTGCATTTCCGTTGATTGAGGCCTTAGTCAATTGGTCTGTCATCTGAGAAGTATTATCCATTTGAAATATTTTTGAATTTGTTTTAGGTTGCATGTACATTCCATAACACCTTTGAAGTGATAAGTTTTCTTG
>MU228428.1:707382-748231 GCA_018584345.1 Thuja plicata | reverse complement strand
TATAAAAATCCTTGTAACTTGAAGGATAAGTCAAGGTATAGGCCTACCAGCCTTGGTTTTGCAGAGCCAAAATTGCAGAAGTTCCAACCTTGCCTTGGTTGTGACTTGTTAGTTGGCCAAATCACTTAGGTTTCCCAACATTGGATTGGCAAGTCCGTAGGAAATCCAATCTGTCGATTTGAGCACCAAAAAATAGTTTGTATATTCTTCTATGTACATAAGACATTTCCTACACTAGGAAATATTGTTTGGAAGAAGGATAGACCTATTACTGTATAGATTAGTGAATGTATTTAGAAATTAGGAAATAATTTCAATAGTATTATGGGAAACTACTTTATGGAATTCAAAATGAGAATGAGGTTGAGGACTAGAATTCCTAACTCACTTGTGGAAAAGCACTATGAAGAGATATATTTCCTAGTCGATACAAATTGCACTTACATTCAGGCTGTGACACCTAGGGTATCATGGCTAGAGCCATTTCCCTATGAAGTTAACATTGATGAAACATCAACAGCTATCACAACACTCCTAGCAGAGGAGATTGATACAAAAGAAAAGATATTTGGAAATTATGATGAAGCTAAGGCAAAGATATCCATGAATCTTAAGGCAAGAACCATGGAGAGAAAGAGGAAAAAGATTGTGAAAAACCTGAAAAAGATGGTTGGATTGCCAAGTGATGAGGAGCTATAGGATGCACCTCTAGACATATCTACAAGGCAAGGAGAAGAGGTATTTGAAGAACAAGAAGTAGAAGTTAGTGAATCTGAAGAAGAGATTACTGTTAAGGCAAAAGGAAAGAAACCAGCAGTAGCCAAGGTAACCAAGCCGAGTAAAGCAAAACCTAAAGTTACCCCTCCCATTGCAAATTGTCCAAGGACAAGGGCATCTACTACCACATCACCAGTAGAGAAAACAAAATTCTATGTAAAGAAGGTTGGAGAGAGTAGTTCTGGATCGAAGACAAAATTGGCAGAAAAGGTTGTGTCGAGCCTACAAGTAAAGAGACCAAGAAGGAAACTACATTTGGATCAAGAAAGTGATGAATAAAAGACTAAAACTGATGAACCCAACAACATACCATCAACACCATTCAAGAGACCCACTAATATTAATGAGGTATGTGAGAATTTGAGAAATTCTACAGGGTTATCTAGTTTTAAGTTAATCAAGTATGAAAAATTGAAGGTAGAGGATAAGCATAAAGTACAGGAAGCTCTACTAGATATGATGAGCAATTTCAAGTTAACTCCTGTACAGATAGGAAATAATGTGCTGAGTGAGTTATATGAGTTTCTATCTAGAAAATGGGAATTTTCACTCACAAATGAGAGATAGATAAGAGAAGGCACATTAGCTCAAGTCATTCTTGAGCTGACTAAGAAACAAAGAGAAAAATTTGTTTAAGAGTATAAGCATAAATTCATACCTAAACAGAGAGGTTATGCTATTTTAAAAAATGATATTGAAGGTATAATACAACAAAGTACTAGGATTTGGAAGGAAATATTTGTATTGATTGCTCCAAAAGAGAAGAAGACTGATGAAGGAATGTCTGATCCTGACAAGACTGGAGAAAAACCAAAAGAACAAACAAAGATATTAAACACTTTTGATTTGACAATTGACAGTCCAATTGATGTGACAATTGATGACTCTAGAAATCTAGATACCGAGGGTCAGGATGAGCTAAGAGATTCAACTATGGAATCACCTATTAAGACAACTAAGGCTAAAGGAGAGAAGAGTATAGAGGAAGATGAAGAGAGAACTCAAAAGGTACCTGAGGATAAAGATGCTCAAAAAGAAGAATAAAAGGAGAAAACAAATGAACAAGAGGTAATTACACAACATTCACCTATTTTAGGGTTGTGAAATCAGTTCTAGATAGTAGTGAGGAGACAAGGGATACTAACAATGAGCCTAAAGAACAAGAGGCAGTGCAAGTGTTGGTTAATCTACCACACTCTGCATCATCAACTCCCACTGGACTTAAAGTAGGAGGCATGCTTGATCAACAGACAATTTTGACTGAATTGAAAGATGCAATGGTGACTACTATTGAAATTGGAAAAGGTATTGTAGAAACAAAGCTGAGCAGTAGCTCACCTGAATTTAAGAGGAGGAAAGTTATGAGGAAGAAGTCTCCGATTCTTGATGTCACATTAGATGAAGTTATTGTGATTCCACCATGAGATCCCAATGTTTTGTCTTATGAACAAATTGAGACTCTTCAAGAACTACTCAAGAGGAAGAAAAGATAGGAGGAAATGAAAAGAGAGCATAAGCAAAAGCAAGTGTTACATGACATCAAGGACATATTTGTAAAATCTTTTGACATGGAAGATGAAAATCCTCAAGCTCCTATTCTTGAATAGTTAGTTCATATTGTGCAAAAGGTAAATGATGACAACATTGAAGCCAATGAAAAGCTATTGCAATGGTCTGAGAGGAAATTTGAGAACAAAGTACTAGCAAAAATCTCAGGAGAGATTGCGGTAAAGCAGGTTGAACTTTCTTCTCTTGTAGAAATTTTGGAGGAAGTTGCAACTAATGTTTATTATTTGTATAATAAGTTATGTGATGTTGAATTCTTCACAAAGGATAATCTACAAGCCTTATAGAAATTGTAATTAGACTTAAAGTCAACTAGAAGTTCACTGAGTATGGATGCTAGCACTAGCTCCTTACATTTTAACAGATTGACTTATGCACAAAGGATGATAGCCGAGCTCATGGCTAAAGATGGTCGGATTAGGACCAAATTGATTACTATCCAGAAAAGTCTGATACCTCATCTGGAGGTCATTTAGAAAGAACTTTCATCTGCAAATGAATTGGTTAAGAGAGACTCTCATCTCTCCACTGCAAAAATTTTAGTAAGTCTAGCTGTCGAGTTAGAAGTCAAAATAGAGGTTATGAAGTTTGTTAAGGACAGTTGGGACACTTCATTTGCGTCCACCTTACAACTTCATAAATATTTTTTGGACAAGTATAACTTGACCCCGCCTACAATCAGTGACAAAAACAAGGGGGAATCTGACAGGACTGAAAAGGATACATCATAAGGAGATCAGTACAGGTATCAATGTAAATATTTTTTTGAAGGCATGTATACTATGTAAATTTTTTTGTATATAGTATGATGTACATTCCTAGGGGGAGTACCTTGTGTACTTAGGAAAATTTTTGGATGGAATTAATCAAAATGATAAGTGTGTTTTTTCCACTAATATCAAAGCGGGAGATTGTTAATCTCTAAGTTTTGTTGATGATTAGTGACCAACACTTAGTCATTTACTTAGGCAGTTTTAGTTTGTTATGACTGTGACCGAGCTAAACATTAAAGGCCGAGCAACATTGCCAAGCAATTTTTAGGTTGCCGAGTTACATCATGCCGAGCCAAGTAGAATATTAAGTGTCGAGCGACAGAGATGTTAAGTGTCGAGCAGAACAATTTTTTCATGCATATCAGGATTGATTCAAACTTTGATATAAAATGTTTAGGCCGACTTGTATGAGATTTGGGCTGACATACATATGCATTTAATATTTTTCTACTAAGTTAATTATGCATTTAATTTTTTTATACTATGCATGGCATGGAGCCAATCAGGAAATCAGAATGCATTGGAAGCATAAATTATAGATCTTGATCGTTGATCTAGATCTCACTGCCAGATCCGTAAAGACATATAAGATTGCTTCTAACCCTATAAAACAAGTGTGTGAGAGATATACAGTTTGGAAGAGAAGGGTTTTTGTTCTTGAGAGATGAACAGTAAGTCATTTTGAGAAGAAGCCTAGATCAAGCATAATGACAGAGCAGTGAAAAGCAGAGTAAAGACATATCATATTGTGAGATCACAAAAGGTATTGGAAAGAGCAGATTCATCATCAGCATCTGAGCGCATAATGAAGGATCACTACTTGAAACATTCTAACATGTGTATCAGGTGAAATCTCTTAACAGAGTGGTTCTAGCAGACTATTTTAAATCTCTTAGCTGAGTTCTTACTTTATTGTAAGTTGAAATCCTTTAACAAGGTAGATTGTAATGATCTTTAGTTCTTAACCAAACAGACCTTTAACCAGGTAGATTGCATGTTGCAATCAAACTCTTGTAGCCCTAACAGGCACACTTTATTACTGCAGTAGTGAAGATTTTGTGGGTGTCATCCCCACCCCAGTTTTACCTATTTGGGTTTCTGGGTTACCAAAATTCTATGTTATGAGCTATAAATTTCATGTTATTGATGCTATCTAATGTTAGGTTATATTCATATATGTATGAATGTGGATAAATTTATTTTAAGTGGTTAAGTTTTAAGATCTGATTCACCCCCTCTCGGCATCTTGCTTTCCCCATTATTGTACTTCCAACACTCCCCCTAGTATACATGCCTTCAAATATATATATATATATATATATATATATATATATATATATATATATATATATATACAGTGATACCTGTATTGATCTCCTTATGTTGTATCCCTGTCAGTCTTGTCAGATTCCCCCTTGTTTTTGTCACTGATTACGGGTGGGGTCAAGTTATACTTATCCAAAAACATTTTATGAAGTTGTAAGGTGGACACAAATGCAGTGTACCAACTATCCTTAGAAAGCTTCATAATCTCTAATTTGACTTCTAGCTTGGGAGCTAGACTTACTAAACTTTTTGCAGTGGATAGATGCGAATCTCTCGCAACCAATTCTTTTGCAGCTGAAAGTTCTTTCTGAAATACCTCCAGATGAGGTATTAGGCTTGTTTGAATAGTAATAAGTTTTTCCCTTATCTGACCATCTTCAGCCATGAGCTTGGCTATCCTCCTTTGTGCATTTGTCAATCTGTTAAAGTGTAAGGAGCTAGTGCTAGCATCCATACTCAGTGAAATTCCAGTTGACTTTTAGTCTAATTGCAATTTCTCTATGGCCTGAATATTATCCTTTGTGAAGAATTAAACATCACATAACTTCTTATACAAAGAATAAACATTAGTTGCAACTTCCTCCAAAATTTCTATAAGAGAAGAAAGTTCAACCTGTTTTACCGCAATCTCTCCTGATATTTTTGCTAGTACTTTGTTCTCGAATTTCCTCTCAGACCATTGCAATAACTTCTCATTAGATTCAATGTTGTCATCATTCACATTTTTCACAATATGAACTAATTGTTCAAGAATAGGGGCTTGAGGATTGTCATCTTCCATGTCAAAAGCTTTTACAAATATATCTTTGATGTGATGTAGCTCCTGCTTTTGCTTCTGCTATCTTTTCATTTCTTCCTGCCTTTTCTTCCTCTTGAGTAATTCTTGAAGAGTCTCAATCTACTCATAAGATAAAACATTGGGATCCCATGGTGGAATCACAATCACTTCATCTAATGTGACATCAAGTATAAGAGACTTCTTCCTCATAACTTTCCTTCTCTTGAATTCAGGTTAGCTACTGCTCAGCTTTGCTTCTACAATACCTTTTCTAGTATGAGTAGTAGTCACCATTACATTTTCCAATTCAGTCAAAATTGCCTGTTGATCAGGCATACTTCCTATTTTGAGTCCAGTGGGAGTAGATGATGTCGAGTGTGGTAAACCAACCAACACTTGCACTGCATCTTGTTCCTTAGGTTCATTGTCACTATCCCTCATCTCCTCACCACTATCTAAGACTATTTTCACAAACTCTAAAATAGGTGAATTTTGCACAATTACCTCTTGTTCATCTATTTTCTCCTTTTCTGCGTCCTTTGGTTTCTCTTGAGTTCTCTCCTCATCTTTCTTTGTACTTTTCTCTCCTTCAGCCTCAATATCCTTATTAGGCGATTCTATACTTGTGTCCCTCAGCTCATCCTGACCCTTGGCATCCAAATTTCTAGAGTCATCAATTGTGACATCAATTGGACTGTCTATTGTGAGATCAACAATGTTTACTATCTCTATTTGTTCTTTTGGTTCTATTCCAGTCTTGTCAAGTTTAGTAGCAATTTTCTCTTTTTCTTTCTGTGGTGCACGGGTGTTCCAATTTCTTTAGCCTTCGGCTCAAATGTTCCTTCATCAGTCTTCTTCTCCTTTGGAGAAATCAATCCAAAGATTTCCTTCCAAATCCTAGTACTCTGATGTACTACAATTTCAATATCATCTTTCAAAATAGCATAACCTCTTTGTTTAGGTATGAATTTATGCTTGTTCTCCTCAACAAATTTTTCTCTTTGTTTCTTAGTCAACTCAGGAATGACTTGAGCTAATGTGCCTTCTTGAATCTGTCTCTCTGTTGTAAGTGCAAATTCCCATTTGCTAGCTAGAAACTCATATAACTCACTCGACACATTGTTTCCTATTTCTACAAGAGTTAACTTTAAATTTCTCATCATATCTAATAATGCTTCTTGAACTTTGTGCTTATCTTCTAGCTTCAATTTCTCATATTTGATAAACTTAAAACTAGATAACCCTGCAAATACCAATTGTTGGTCTCTTGAATGGTGTTGTTGGTATGTTGTTGGGTTCATCAGTTTCATTATTTTCTTCATCAATTTCTGGATCCAAATGTAGTTTCCTTCTAGGTCTCTTTTCCTGTAGGCTCATCACAGCCTTTGTTACAAATTTAGTTTTTGATCTAGAACTACTCTCTCCAATCTTCTTCTTTTCATATACATTTGTTTTTACTGCTGGAGATGTAATAGTAGATGCCCTTGTCCTTGGATGATTGGCAATGGGAGGGGTAACTTTTGGTTTTACTTGTCTCAACTTGGTTACCTTGGCTACTACTGGTTTCTTTCATTTTTCCTTAACAAGAATCTCTTCTTTAGATTCATTAACTTCTACTTGTTCTCCTTGTCCTGTAGATATGCTTAGAGGTGCATCCTCTGGCTCCTTTTCACTTGGCAATCCAACCATTTTCTTCCAATTTTTCACAATCTTTTTCCTCTTTCTCTCCATGGTTCCTACCTTAAGATTCATAGTTATCTTCACCTTAGCTTCATCATATTTTCCAAATATTTTTTTTTTGTATCAATCTCTTCTGCTAGGAGTGCTATGATAGCTGCTGATGTTTCATCAATGTTAACTTCATAGGGAAATGGCTCCATCCATGATACCCTAGGTGTCACACCCGAATGTATGTGTAATCTGTGTCAACTAGAAAAAATATCTCCTCATAGTGCTTTTCTACAAGTGAACTAGGAATTCTGGACCTCAACCTCATTCTCTTTTTGAATTCCACAAATTAGTTTCCCATAATACTATTGAAATTATTACCTAACTGCTGAATACATTCACTAATCTGCACAGTAATAGGTCTATCCTTCTTCCAAACAATATTTCCCAGTGTAGGAAATGACTTTTATACATAGAAGAATATGCAAACTAGTAAAGAGCCAAAATTACATGATGAGCTTTTATCTTTTCTGATCAATAGTAAGTTCTCTACTAGTTGTGTCAATTGCAGCTCGGCAAGGTCGTAGGTGTGATTCTTCTTGACTATCTTCCATGCTTGGTCTACATCTGTGTAGGGAACACTATCCAGTCAGCTCAAATAATTGAACTTGTGTACAATTACTCTCACTCAAAATTCAAGTTCTAAATCTTCAATTGTAGAGATAGTCATACCTCTATTGCTCCAGACAGCTCCAGTGTTAGCTGCTATCTCTTCTTTACTTTGATCTCTCATTGTTCACTTTCCACTGATAACAGGATATCTAGTTACTCGATTAATAATATCTTTAGTGATCCTAACTGGTCCATTGTCCAGCCACATATACATATTATGAACTCAGCTTAGAAAAACCTTGATCCATTCATCCTTGAATTCTGGCAGAAAATCTATGGCACGAGTTAACCCTTTGTTAGCTAAATGCTTGAATTCGTCTTTCAGAACTCCATTTTTGCATAACTTGTTGTAGGATTTCCTCAATTCACTATCACCTACTTTGCCAATCTTAACCATGTAATAGGATCTTACATCATGGATCATAATTACCTTTGGTGGACTATATGAGAGGGCTCTATTTAGATCACCTAAAATTGCACTTTTGGGAACGGCTCGAAAGTTAGGAGGTGCACATGCATCACTTCTTACTAGCTTAATTTGTTTCAGCTCCTCCTCCATTCATTTAACTGGTGTGGAAGAACTTGCATCCATAATCTCTGAAATTAGGGTTCAAAGATGAAGAACAAGGTACCTCAAAAAGTAACACTTTGCACTATTCACCTTAGGGTTTTCGACGGCACACTGTCAAGATTTTCAAAACAAACTTTACTAAGATCAATTTTGAAACTTTTTTGATCGCTCTGTGAATACTAAAAATGACAAGGTAAAATGAAGTATAAACTGTTCATCCTTATATAGAATTGAAAGGTCAAGGTAGGTAAGCAATAAATATTATGCCCATTAGGTTAGTGCAAGCCAGTTGTCATTGGCCAACTAACACAACTTGCATACCACTTGGCTTACCATACTCATCCATCACAAAGCTTACTCAGCCAACCAACTTGGCACCCATAGTGCAGTTAACTCTTCTCGGCACTTGTCAGAAACATGTCCTGGTGCATCTCAACATATGCAGATATGGACTTTGGCACATTTATATGTTAGGAACTGATGTAAGAATTGAAATTTAAATGCAATTCCTTACATACCTCTATTTCTCAGTTAGAGATGGTGTGATCACCTAATCCGTTAGATTGGGTGACCTTAGCCTTAGTGGTTTCACTGTTGCTCAACTCTGTTTTCCTTACCCATGTCTGGTTAATCTGTGCTCTTATTTCCTCAACAGTAGGAGCAGGTACTCTTGACCTACACTCTCACTTAGTGTGACAAATCTTCAAACAACTAAACCAAACTAGGCTTCCATTCATCCAACTCTTAGATTTCCCTCCGAAATGTGTCTTTAAGAAATCTTCAGGTGCATGTCCATATTATTCACAGTAATGACAACTCTGCCTTGTATTATAATCGAAATTGTAAGTGTTTCCTTTCCTAGGTTCTTTTGTTTGTGTCTTTGATGTCCATTGTTGTTTAGCATTAGATCTACAGCCTTGTGCTTTATGACCATATTTCTGACACTTGTAACAATAACCATTAAATCTTGGTTTGGGGGGTGCATCATTTCCTTCAGCCCAACATTCATGTGCTTTATGTCCAAACTTCTTGCAATTAAAATAGTAACCATTGAACTTAGGTTTAGGATTGGACTTACCTTTATTACTTTGATAAATGTTCACTTTATGACATGGTTTTCCACAATGGTGGCAAACAGGCTTATTGTGCTTTGTCTTTGCATTCCTCCTTTCACCATTCTTAGATGATTCTCCTTTCTTAGTAGATGGTTTTGGTTCAGTGTGACCTAATAAAGAAGAATCTTTTGAACTTCTTGATGCTTCCATCAGATTCTCAAAATGAGTCAAAGCTTCATTAGGTTTGTTCAACCTTTCATTCAGTTATTTCTCAGATCTCAAATCATCTTTCAATTGATTGTTTTCAGATCTCAAATTCATCATTTCCATATCTTTCCTACTAATCTCCTAATTTGCAAGTAGCAGTTGATTTTCCATGTCAACCTGATTGATTGTCATCATTTGTACATCATGTGTCCTTTCATCAAGTTTGACAGTTATCACTCTTTTATCTTCTTCTACCATTGATTTTCCATCTTCATCTTTCTTCTTTTGTTCCACTACTTCACATAGTCTCACTGTTTGCATTTCTTGTTCTCTTTTCAAGTTTCTGACTTCTTCACATAGTACATTGTTCTTTTCCATTAGAGCTGCAATTTCTGCATTGCTCTTAGTAAAATCTCCATTCTGAAATAGATTTGCAGTGTCATCTTCCTGATAGTGAGTATCATTCATTTGTTTGGCCAAATCTTTCCTAGCTATCAATGATTTCTTCAATTCCTTTCTTGCTATCTCAAGCCGATGTAATGCTAGTTGAATCTCGATCTTCTGATTCTCAATGACTTTACCCAACTTGTAAACCTCCATCTCAAGATCTGTACTCACAAGCTGATTACAACTTTTATAGGAGAACTTGGCTCTGATACCAATTGTTGGAAGTACAATAATGGGAAAGCAAGATACTGAGAGGGGAGAAAGGTGAATCAGATCTTAAAACTTAACCACTAAAATCAAATTGATTCACATTCATACATATATGAATTTAACCTAACATCAGATAGTATCCACAACATGAAATATAACTCATAACACAAAACTTTGGTGACCCAGAAACCCAAATAGGTAAAACTGGGGTGGGGATGACACCCACAAAATATTCACTAATGTAGCAATAAAGTGTGCATGTTAGGGCTACAAGAGTTTGATTACAAGATGCAATCTACCTGGTTAAAGTTCTGTTCGGTTAAGAACTAAAGATCATTACAATCTACCTTGTCAAAGGATTTCAACTTACAGTAAAGTAAGCACTTGGCTAAGAGATTTTAAATGGTCTGCTAGAACCACTCTGTTAAGAGATTTTAACCTGATACACTTGTTAGAATGTTTCAAGTAGTGATCCTTTGTTATGCACTCAAATGTTGATGAAGGATCTGCTCTTTCCAATACCTTCTGTGATCTCAGAAGCTTATATGTCTTTTCTCTTCTTTTCACTGCTCTTTTACTATGCTTGATCTATGCTTCTTCTCAAAATAATTCACTGTTCATCTCACATGAACACACAACCCTCTTCAACATATTTTCAATAGGGTTAGAAGCAATCTTATATGTCTTTACAAATCTGGTAGCGAGATCTAGATCAACGATCAAGATCTATTATTTATTCCCCCAAGGCATTCTGATTTCCTGATTGGCTTCATGACATGAATAGGATAAAAAAATTAAATGTAAAATTAACTCAGTAGATAAATATTAAATGCATACATATGTCGGCCCAAATCTCATACAAGTCAGCCTAAACATTTCAAATCAAAGTTTGAATCAATCCTGACATGTATGCAAAAACTGTTCTGCTCAGCACTTAACATATTTGTCGCTTGACACTTAATATTCTACTTGGCTCAGCATGATGTAACTCAGCAACCTAAAAATTGCTTGGCAATGTTGCTTGGCCTTGAATTTTTAGCTCGACCACAGTGATAACCAACTAAAACTGCCTAAGTAAATGACTAAGTGTTTATCATTAATCATCAACAAAACTTAGGGATTAACAAGTTATAGTCTAGAAACCAGTCTTCACTAGATCAACTGTAACATCCTCAATATGTAACATAAAGCCAAGCGACCTTAGGAATAAGGTCAACATACATCCTTCTTCATATAACAAACTTTGTTCATTCAAAAACATCCGTACAGTGTTCGTACACTTCTGTCAGTCAAGTAACCAGTTTGTCTTCTTCACAAAAACATATGTTGACATCAGTGACAAAACATGAATATCAATAGCATGAATAGTATCCAAATCTGATATCATCCAACATGATCCTCAAATGATCATGCAAAAGTGGAATATTTAAATCAAAATTAAAGGTTCCAAGGCAACCCCAATCACTTAGCAAGAATGGACAAACATGTTTAAGTTGTCACTTGAAAGTCCATACTATGTTCATGAACCTCACGGGATAAGACCAGACCATAGTCTACATTCACCAATTGAGGAGACAAGTTAATCCTTAGTTAATTCCAAAACAAGGTTCTTTTTAAGCCCAAATCAAAAAGTGATCATAATTATACCAAATTGAATAGGAAAACATGTGAATACTTAAAAAGAATCCTTAAAACATAAGGAATCTAAATATGAAATTACTTTTTGAACAGACCCTGGGACCCCTTTTTTCCCAACCTTCGCTGAAGAGCCACTCTAGTCCACTACTCTAAGACCAAATAGGCTCATCTTGTTATAAGAAAAATGCACAATAAAATAATACAATGAGGCATAAAGAAATGAAATACTCTCAAAGTAAAAAAATCCATGAGAAACCTGGTAAGCTCCATTGGCCTCAAACCAAGAGCATGGGTCACTCAGAACTTGGCATAGGAGCATAGTTCAACTACATACCTAGATATTGTATCAACACCCTACATCCTCATATCACATGTTATCTTAACTCAAGCATGAAATAAAAACTAATAACTTACGAGAGGAAAATCACTCCTAACATGTGCATGAAGATCTGAAGCTCTGATACCATATTGGAGTTGATGAAAAACTATCAACCCTACAACTGCCATGAATCACCTGCATGCAAACACCTCTCACAAAAAGAAAGAAGCAAAAGCTATGGAGGCCAGAAATAACAGATCTATGAAATATGAAACATCCTCAATTGATTCAATAATAGAATACATAATACAAGATGATTCAAGATCAATCAGAATTATTTAACAATTATAAAGAGATCCAACCTTATAAAACGTGATCAAAACCCTAAAAAGGGAAACTCTAGGTTGCATGATAATAATTAATAATAGAATTAATTATTATATGCCTAAAGTTTAGCTTAACTAAACCAAAGATAAAAAGTGACATAATAATTAAATCAGAGATATTTAATTAATAAGTGAATTAACTTATTACTAGATAACATGTGTGTGTGTGTGTGTGTGTGTGTGTGTGTGTGTACACACACACACACACACACATATTCAACCTTGGTGGAAAATTCTTTTGTCAAAAAATACAATAAATAATTTTTTGCAAAATAAATTAATTTGGAGGGAGGAAAGACACCAACCCTACTCCCCCATGTATAGGGTCTCAGGAAAACTCATTTGTTGGCTATGGCAAGGTCTTTCGTTCAATAGTGCCACTGCCTACAATCGGCAGGGAGTGCCAACCTAGGCAGGGCCTACCACCTGATAGTGCTCATGTTGTCGTCAATAAGTACTATTGGAAGCTTCCCTTGCAAATGGTTGTGCGAGGTAAGGGAGGAGGGGGGAGGTGGGATCCCCCCCATCATAGTTTTTTTTTTAATTTTAATAATTAAATTTTATTTAAATTATTATTATTTTTTTGTATTATAAATTTTATTTATATTAATTAATTTATATGTTTATTAATAATGTTAAGTTGGTTTTATATTTCATTAATTATTTTATATTGTTATCTTAGTCCTTATTTTATTAATTAACTTATATTGTCAATAATATAGATTAATTGAAGTACATGATAATCGTTGAAAGGTTAATACAATTTGTATATATAAGGTTTAATATAAGGGAAATATAATTAACTTAATTAATTTATATTATAATTAATTAAGCTATGAATAAATTTTATTGTGACAAACTAAATAGAGTGTTGATATTGTTCTCTTCTCTTAAAATGGAAGTTAAGTATTATGCTATAGTGGAACTTCTTCTAACACTTAATGATGGACCTTCGTGACAATTGGATTCACTAAGACATCAAACATACTCCATATGCATATTTTTGGTTGTGTTATTTGTTCATGTCTGAATGACTACGTGGGTAGAGTGTCACCCTAGGTGGATTTTTTCCTTCAAACTTGAAATATTTTTATGGATTTATACTTTTTACTTTTTGGTTATATGGTGGGAATTCCATAACCTTTTTTATTATCATCAATTGGTTCCTACATCACTTTGTGTACATCTGTGATGTGATGTCATGCGTTCTTGATTCTTGATCGATATGTTTTTTTGACCATAGGAGGTGACAGCCATTATTGTGTGTAGTCTTAATTATCTTGGTCACCTTGTTTCTTCTGATGCACTGATTTATGATCTAAATGATGGTTTTGGAATATTTTTTACTTCATGTTTAGAGAGAGATTCTCTTCTATGATACCACGTGGTTTTGTTAATTATTCTATTGAGATGTCCAGTATGGGATGGGCATTCTAGATCCTTGTACAAAATGTATAAATATTTTTTATGCTCTAGCATTTGCATTGGTACTTTTGATGACTTGATGTTTTACGAGAATTCTTTTATGGATTTGGTTTTGTCTTCTCTTTATTTATTTTTATGGGAGCATTAGGGTAGGTTATCTAGGAGCATAGAGTGGAAGTGGCTTACAATGGGGGCCAGGCCCTAAGAGGATACTTGGATAACCCTTTGTAAGTGACATAATAAGTGACAACTTAAAAAATCTATTACGAGAAAAACATTAATAAGATAATTATGTGTTCTCACTCATTCTTTGAGTGCTAGTACAAGCTAGGATGAGAGTGAGAGAAGATGCTTGATTGAGGTCTAGCATAATTACAATCCTTATCTGTTTGAAAGGATTATTGAGCCACATAGAGTCACTTGGGGTCTAGGGTCCAAAGAGACTACTAGGGTAACTCGAGAGTAGACTTATGTGATGACACTTCCCTATATGTGTTCTAGGTATTTATGTGAGCATCTGGTAAACTTGATTTGTCTCTTGATAATCTATACTCAAAAACCTTGTAATCCTTTTATTACCATTTTATCCAATGTACCTTTTCATTAGTATTGATTGTTTGGTTATTTCCATGTATGTGGGCCTCATGTTATCTCCTCAACACAGTGAGAGTGGACCTTTGGCTCCATGAGTTTGGGTGGTAGTGATTCTTATTACCATTGAGATCTGACGTTTGTGACTTTATGCTAGGATGATCCTTGATGTTTCTTTTATCTTCTTGTTCATTGCTTGGAGGATTCCTTATTATCCTCATGATATGTATATCTTTATTTCATTTTATGTATTAGTGACATTTATTTAGGAGATGTATATATACCTGATTCATTATTGTTATCCATGTGACATGTGCTGTGGAAGTTGTATTATCTTGTATACCATGATGTATCATTTGTACCATATTGATCTTATCTTTTATTATGTTGGTAATGATTGTATCATTTTATTCATTTTTTCTATACATGTTAGTTACTTTATAATGATTCATGTGATTTCCATTATGAATAAGTAAAGAGATAGTTCATACTTCGATTTGGGTTTTAAAATGAATGTAGAATATATCATGTGATTATGTTTTGGATGATCTTATTAGCTTAATTATTGTTTTTAAAAGTAACACCATGTCCTAGAATCCTTGGGAATATTAACTGAGTTAATGTACTTTAGTTTTAAGTTATATTGCACTTTCTTCCACATCTATATTGTTTAATGTTTAAAAATTATTATTATGTAAACTTAATGTAAAGCTAGTTTTAGTTCTCATGGGTTCTAGGGTAGGGATTTAATTTGACATCAATAACAACACATCCAAACTTTCCAACAATCTCCCCCTTTTGCATTGATGACAACGTGTGATGGGAAAAACAAAGTAATGCAATCATGAACCAACAATCCCCATCCTAGAAAGACAATCAACAATACTACCAACAATATCTACAGTTATCTTTTTGAGTCTCTCTGACTCATCTTCATTTCTATCTCTACTCCCCCTAAGAAAAATCTTCCCATGTTCTGATTACATGCTCTTCCCACCATTATTTACTCCCCTTTGTACTCTTTTCCTTAAATGAAGCTCTTTCTATGTTGTCATATTCACATGCTGCAAATAATTATATTTCTAATTCATCAGGTCCATTATAAACACCAGGACAGCAAGGGACTTGATTCATATCAAGAGAAAATGTAACACAAGTGGACTTATTTCCATTAGAACTATTAACTTTTACCTCCTTGATGAGTTCACTTCAATCCATCTCAATACAACGTTTCCCTTGAACCTCTGTCATATATTTGTTTTCTTCCATCTCTTGACCATATAAAACATTCTAAAAACCCTTCTCATATGTGTGAATTACATCTATCAGCTAATTACAACTGTCTAGCATTTATGCATTATGAATCATGAATGCAGTTTGAACCATTTGTTTATCAATTACGTGTATTTCATGGTTAATGGCTTCAAGTTTTCAATTATGGGAAGTTTGATCAACACTAGATAGTGAAGAAAAAGTTGGGGCAAAAACTATATATTCATTCTGAATATCAGTTCTAAGTTTGGATATGTACTCTCTGCTTCCATATGAAGTTCTTTTCTTAGGCTTGAAAGTCCTACTCATTCCAAATTTGGCTACCTTTTCAATATTCATTGCTATCTAAAGTGCCTCATATAAACTTTTTGGGTTCTCCATTCTTAATGTGTAACTCATATTTGGATCAATTGTACCCAAGTATATAAGTAATATCATTTTATCCTGAGGTTTGCAATTCTCAAGAATTTTCTTCAATGCCTTCATAGATTTGAGATTTAAGGTTGATACTAGCTCCTCATCTTCAATGTGAGTATCAAGGAAACTAGTGATCAAGGTAGACTCACTAACCCACTCATTGAACTACTAATTAAATACTAATTCAAACTCCTTCCAAGATTTGATTGACCATGTGAACAAATTTGAGAACCATTCTCTAGCTTCATCCATCAAGGATTGCACAAAAAACCTCATAATGACATCCTCTGTTGGATGATATCAGTTTTTGGTACTGAGAGTGGGGGGGGTGAATCAAGAACCAATAAAACTTAATCTTCTTTATTCACAATTAGATTATCTAATCTGATTTGTATGCATAGAACTAAAATGAAAGAATCATACATAAAACATAACACAGTATATGGTTACCCAAAAACCTTCCAAATAGAAAGTAAGACTGGGGTGGGGATGGTACCCACAACATTTAGTACTACAGTATAAATTTGGCATGTTAGAGCTTACATTAACCACTTCTGATGGCCTGTCCTATTAAGAGCAATAAGGACTGTTAAGTCCACCTTGTTAAAGGATTTAATACAATACAAAAAGTAATGCAACTTTGTTAAGAGATTTACAAAGGATTGTTAATTCCACCTTGTTAAAGGATTTTGTTGATCCACCTATTAGAATGAACCAGTAGATGATCTTCTTTGGCAACTCTAATTTGTTGAATGAGATCCTTTTGAATATAACTGATCACCTGAATTTGATAGATGAGTCTCTGTTGTGCTTTATACTTACGCAATCTTATAATAAATATTCCATATCATATTTGCATATATACTTCTACTAAAATAATCTTCTCATACATATTTTGGATAAACAAAATGTCTTATATATATATTTCCAAAAAAAAATAGCTTCATAAGTCAGCTTCTATTAGACATAATGATATAAAACATTATATGCAAGGTTGGCCCAATACTATCACTCGGGTCCAGAAGTCTACTCAGGCGTCAAAATGATACTCGTGAAATGTTGATCACTCAGGTCACACTGATTACTCGGGCGATGTTGAATGACTTAGGCAATACTGATCAGTCGGGTCACACTGGTCACTCGAGCAATACTGATCACTTGGGTCACATTGATCACTTAGGCAATACTGATTGACTAAGTGTTATGACACTAATTGACAACATGTCTTTCCATAAGGTCTACAATCTCCCCCTTTGGCATTAGTGACAAAAACACTTATCATTGTACTCTGAATCTGATAAGTCAAAACTCCCCCTTACTATTTGCTCAGGTTTTGACACATGTTCTACTGCTCGGGTCCAACTAACTCTATTATTTTTTTATTTTTCAAATTTTTTTTTGTAATTTATATATTCTTCTCTATATATCTTCTTCTCTTCTCAACTGTACATGTATTTCCTTAGTGTATATACAATGACCTTTTCCCCCTTGTTTTTGACAAAAATGCCAAACTATATTTACAGGGTAATTCCAAAGTAGGATAGGAAATCACAATGTACCTTCAAAATTTGAGATAGAGTGTTGTCCCAATTGTACTGTAGCACCTTCATGATGTGCAATTCAATCTATAGCTTGACTGACAACTCTATCATCAGTTCTGCAACTGAAAAGTTATTTTCATGGCTGAGAGTCTTGGCATGTGTAATGCATTTCAGCATTGCATCTATGTGTGGTAGAAGTTGGCTCTATATGACTAAAAGAGACTCCCTAATCCTTGCTTCTTCTCTCAGCAACTCAGCCTGTAGATTGGTCAAATATTTGATCTTTAAATGGTGTGTTGAGCCTGTGCTAAGATCAAGTGCTAACTGCTTTGCACTTTCCTTTAGATCTACATCAATATTTCCTAACTTATTCATTATCTCCATAGTAAATTTAGAGGTATCACTCAACTTTACAAACAATTCTACTACATTGGTCACAGTGGTTTCTAGAGTGCTGATAACATTAGTTAGCTGCACCTTGTCAATTGCAATCTTCTTTGCAATATTCTCTAGAACCTTGTTTTCAAAATTTCTCTACTTTCTCAAGCAATTTCTCTTGACCGTTCATGTCCTCATTGAACTTATGTACTAATTCAACAATTTGATCCATAATGGATTCATTCTCATTGACCTCAATCTATAGTGTCTCTATGAATATTCCTTTTACATCTTCAAGTACTATGTTCCTCTTTTTCTCTTCTCGGAGCTTCTTATGGATTTCTCTTTTCTTTCATAGTTCTCCAAGTATATCCATTTTCTCTCATCAGTATTTACTTCCTTCTCCTTACCTTTGATCTTGGGATTAGGTGAAGGAAAAATTTACCTACCTTTTCCATCCTCAACTTGTTCCTCAGTATTCAATTAGATTAGTTCATTGACCTTTACTACATCAATTGTTGAATCAAGGTTAACTGAAGAATCGATAGTGGCTGAATGTACCTTGTCCATCTGTGACTCAGTTGTGCTTGGCCTAGTAGTAGGTGGAGCCTGTTTCTTGGTTCCTACTATTTCAGATGTTGATTATGTAACCTTGTCTTTGGTCGGAGACAATATGTTGTGGATAGGAGATTGGGGAAATGATGCCATTACTTCCACTGCAATCTGCTTGGCATTAGATTCTTCAATTGTCTGTACCTTGGGTAATTCATCATTGGTTTGTTTAGGAGGATCTATGCTCGGTACTCTTGCCTTATCATCTTCCATGACTTAAAATATGGATTTCCACACTGTTGTGGCAGACTTCACAACATCTTCTATCCTTTTGTTCAATATTTGGAAAGTCCTGAATCTAGGAGTATGATTGTTTTCATATTTTTTTATTACCTCTTTTATCTCTTTGTTCTTCATAGTAATCATGAAATCCTTTTAGTTATGTTCCCTTATGTCTTTTTCATTTTTGACTACATTGAACTAGGGAATAGATACTGCCTTGAACAAATCTTCTATCATATGACTCTTCAACTTGGAGGTGTCATATTTCCATTTTTCCATTTTCTCCACAACTGCTTCCTCTATTTTCTTTTGTTCCTCCTTAGTCATTGAAGCATAATTCAATGACTTTAAAGAGCCCATACCACTACCTCCTTTCAGATCTTCAATCTTCTGCTCAAGTGTAGGTGCATTTTTCTTGAAGACAACTATTTCAACTTCTTCATCTTCATCATCATCTTCATATTTGCCCAATACAAGTCTCCTTCTTGATCTCCTTGGTTTTCCTGTAGTGAAGATAGGTGTTGTGGCCTTAGGTGTTTTCTTGAGAGTTGGCCTCTTCTTCTTCTTAGGAGGTTCTATTTCCACCTCTTCTTCTTCCTTCTTAGATTCATCATCCTCTATCTTAACTGTATCATATTTACTTTCAGTGATAGAAGCAGAGTCGAAGGTCTTGCCATATTTATTTTCAAACTTTTCTAACCTCTTCTTTCCTCTCTTTAGAATCTTAGGAATCTCTATCTCTATAGATATCCTGCTCTTTGCTTCTTCATAGGTACCAAAGTATGGTTCCTTGGGATTTATAGGTTCATTCACAAGAGCCTCTATGATGTTCTTGGTTTCATCTATATTAACCTCATATGCAAGATTTTTTACCCATGAAACCCTAGGTTTTACAGCTTGTATGTAAACCTTATCACAATCAACTAGAAAAAAAATTTCATCCTTATAATTTTTAACTAGTTTTTAAGGAATCTTGTATCTTCTCTCCATTTTCTGTCTGAAGTTCTCAAAATATCCATCCATGATATTCTCATAATTATCTCTTAACTCATCTATGAATTCATTTATCTGATGAATTATGGGTCTATCCTTCTTCCATGCTACTATCCCTTTAGAAGGAAATAACTTTTGAACATAAAATAATATGCATACGAGGAGAGAACCAAACTTACATGGATTTTTTTTAGATGCCCGGATGCTTTCCATATTCTTGCTTAGCTGAATGAGCTGTAACTCGGCTAGGTCAAATTCCAGATTATTTTTCACCACCTTGTAGGCTAAGTCCACAGCTTCACAAGGTACACTATTAGGTATTTTGGAACTATATATCTTTTGATCTATCACATGAATCCCAAATTTCAATTCCATGTCAATAACTTTGTTCAGTTGCATGCCTCTGCCATCCCACTCGGCAAGATTTAACTCAACTAGCTTATCTTTTGTTAGGGTTTTGGTAGCTTTGGCTTTGTCAAAAATGGGATACCCTGTTACTCTATGTATCATTATCTTTTTGATCTTTATAGGTTGTTCCAACCATAGATTCATGTCATGAACACAGTTGGGAATGAATCCAATCCATTTGATTTGGAAATCCTTCGACATGTGCAGGATTTGGGTTGAACCTTTAACCTCTAGATGCTTGTGCTCGGGCTTCAGATTCCCACCTACACATAATTTCTCATACACTGAATTCATCTCAATTGTTCCAAGCTCTTGGATGTTGCAGTGATAGAAGCTTTGAATGTCATTCACCAGTAGTACCCTTGGAGGAATTAGGGAATGAGTTCCCATTGGGTCTACTTCTTCCACAACTGCCAGATAAAGCTTGAACTCTGGAGGGTTACATACAACATTTCTTACCAACATTTATGAACCTTTCTTAACCTTGTTGTTGGATGTGGATGCCATATCACTCAGAGAACTTGATCAAACTTCACTTTCAAACATGAGTTCACTTTGAATTGCTAAGGGCTCTGAATTTCTCTGAAAACTGAAATCTTTGTGAACAATAACCTTTCCAAGTCATCATTTATAAGATTTATTATGGTTAGATTATTGCGTTAAATGTTCTATACATAGTATCTAGCGTAGCTCGGGTAGTTCTCCCAGGCTTACTTAGAAGATCGGATAAAATTAACTTCCCAATTCTTATACAACTCGACTCAGATCGGTTAAGCTAGAGTAGCTCGGGTGTAACTGAGATCCTGACTCGGTTAACACCATAATCTATCCTAACGTGTCAATATGTGGATTTGGACTATTTATCATATCTAGAACTAATATATGATGGCTTGAATACATAGTTCCAGTCATTTCCTTGTATCTCTATTCTGTGATGGTAGATCCACCCAACTCACTATCTTGGGTGCCATTAGATCCTTCATTGTTTTGATCTGAAATTTTAGAGGATTTCCTTACCCAATTCTTATTCATCTGATTTTTTATTTCTGAAACCTTGGATTTTCCTTTCTCAAAACCAGTATCCACTTTTTATCTGTTCATACAATTTCTGCTTAGATGACCAAGTTGTTTACACACATAACATCTCTTAGTAGGATTTCCTTTTCAGATGCGAGTCTTTATACAATTTCCACCAATGTGTCCATATTCTCCATAGTGAAAACATCTGTACCATGTGTTGTAATCCCAACCAAAAATTTCTTTGGCCATTTGTTCAGCAGGGTTCCATTTCTTAGTCCTGCACTCGGAAGATCTATGACCTTGTTTGTTACATTTGAAACATTTTCCTTCAAAATTAGGTTTCTTAGTGCATTCACTTGCTCCATGTCCATATTTTTTGCAACTGTAGCATTTTCCATTCAAATTTGATTTTCCATTGCTCCAACATTTATTTGATGTGTGCCCTAACTTCCCACAGTGGTTACAAGTAGGATTCATGTTCTTTTGAGCTCCTTTCTTTGAGGATTCATCTTGTTCAGTATAACCTAGTCCAGTCTATCCATGATGTCTAAATTTTGTTAACTGATCTATACTACCTTGTGAATTCATCATACTTTCATTGGTTTTATTTTTAGTTTTGAGATCATTCTGCAGTCTTTCATTTTCTGTTCTTAGGTTGACAATTTCTTGATTTGCATCATTGAGTTTATTTTCCAAATCTGCTTGCTGGAGTGACAAGTGATGGATTTCATTTTCTTTTTCTTCTAACCTTTTACTTAGAGATATTTTTTCTTCTTGTGCCAAATTTCTACCATCTTCTTCTTGATTCTTTTGTTCGATCACTTCACACAATCTGACTGAATGAACTTCTTGTTCTCTTCTCAACTTTCTGACTTCTTCATGTAAATTGAGATTATTTGCAAGCAATTCTTCAATGGCTGCTTCAGCTTCTTCATAACTTCTATCTTTGCAAAAGTATTTAATTATTTCTTCTATGTAATTCTTGTCATTCATTTGTGCTACTAAATATTTTCTTTTCTTCAGAGAAAGAGAGAGCTACTCTTTGAGTTTCTTGATCTAATCCATGGCCATTTGTAGATCTATTTTTTCATTCTCAATGGCTTTCTCTAGTCGGTATACTTCCATTGTCTCTGATCTTTTATCAAGCTGTTAAACTTGTATTAGAGGACCTTTAGCTTTGATACCAATTATTGGAAATATATTACATGCAAGGTGACTGAGAAGAAAGGGTGAATCAGGAACCAATAAAACTTAATCTTCTTTATTCACAATTAGATTATCGAATTTTATTTGCATGCATAGAACTGAAATGAAAGAATCATACATAACACATAACACACTGTATGGTTACCCAGAAACCTTCCAAATAGAAAGTAAAACCAGGGTGGGGATGGTACCCACAAGATTTAGTACTGCAGTATAAACTTGGCCTGTTAGAGCTTACATTGACCACTTTTGATTGCCTACCCTATTAAGAGCAATAACAATTTTTAAGTCCACCTTGTTAAAGGATTTGATACAATACAAAAAGTAATGCAACTCTATTAAGATATTTACAAAGGATCGTTAAGTCTGCCTTGTTGAAGGATTTTGTTGATCCACCTATTAGAATGAACCAGTAGATGATCTTCTTTGGAAACTCTGATTTGCTGAATGAGATCCTTTTGAATATAACTGATCACCTGACTATGATAGATGAGCCTCTGTTGTGCTTTATACTTCTGCAATCTTCTAAGAAATATGCCATATCATATTTGTATATATACTTCTAATAAAATACTCTTCTCATACATATTTAGGATAAACAAAATGTCTTATATATATGTATGCTATCCAAAAAAAATAGCTTCATAAGTTGGCTTCTATTAGACATAATTAGATAAAACAATATATGCAAGGTCGACCCAATACTGTCACTCCAAACCATAAGTCTTCTCGGGAAAAAAATTGATACTCAGGAAATGTTGATCACTCAGGTCACACTGATTACTCGGGCGATGTTGAATGACTCAGGCAATACTGATCACTCGAGTTACACTGGTCACTCGGGCAATACTGATCACTCGGGTCACAATGATCACTAGGGAAATACTAATTGACTAAGTGTTTTGACACTAATTGACAACATGTCTTGCCATAAGGTCTAAAAATTGACCATGTGAACAAATTTGAGAGCCATTCTCTAGCTTCATCCATCAAGGATTGCACAAAAAACCTCATAATCATGTCCTCTATTGGATGATATCAATTTTTGGTACTGATCATGCTATTGGTATTCATGTTTTGTCACTGAGGTCAAAATATGTTTCTGTGGAGAGAATAGACTGGTTGCTTGACTGGCAGAAGTGTACGGACACTATACAGATGTTTCAGAATGATCAAAGTTGGTTATATGAATAAGGGTGTGTGTTGACCTTATTCCTAAGGTCTCTTGGCTTTATGTTACAGTTGATTTTGTGAAGACTGGTTTCTGGACTGTAACTATGATGCTTGACAGAGTAGGTATTTGTGTTTCAGATATATCTTACTGGTGAAGATATTTCAGATGAAGCGAGCTTATTGGAGGACTGTAGACATATTTTGGAGTATTGGGTTGAGTTCAATTGGCATGAGCATTCTAGTGATGTCAGTTGTGGAATGTATTCTAGAGGAGACCTATTTGGTGGTCGACTTCAAACATGTAGCGTGTAATATGAATTATGATCTTGGATTGCGGATCTTGAAGTATAACTGATGGATTGGAAATTATGTTTACTTGTTATAGGTACATTTTGTATCTTAGTAAGGGGTTATATAATTATTTATATATTGGGAAAGCCTAATTGGCCTACCTAATTAATTATTTTTGTATTAGGAAAGCTTAATTGGCCGGCCTAATGAATTATTGTAAAAGGGTATATAGGAGTGATATTTTCTTTTGGAAAGATGTGGTAGTGAAAGAGAAGTGAAATTTGTGAGGCTTGTTTGCTACTAGATGTAGAGCAGAGTTTTGTGATAAGAATACTTCATTGGAACTCACCAAAATAATACACTTGCTATCAGACAGTTCACTGGCTTGTATATTTCCTATATACACTTGTTAGGATTGTGAATCCTTGAGGGTGGCTTTAACCTTCTTTGGGCAGTGTGCCTAAGAAGTGAGCCTACTACTTTTCTTGACACCTAACAGGGTTTGTCTCCTAACAAGGACTGTGTACTGTAATGTTGTAATAAGCTCCTAACATGACTAAATCTTTTAACAGGGATACTATACTCTCAATACATTATTTGTGGGTGCTAATTCTCATTGGGGTTTTACCTTCAATAGGGTTTCCTCCACAACAAGTATTGTGTTATTGTGTTGGAATTTACTGTGTTATCATTTCCATTATAGTTTTGGTTTATAAAGTTTAAAGTTCAATAATCTATATCACAAATGATTCACCCCCCTCTTAGTTGTCTTGTGGACTGTTATTCCTAACAATTGGTATCAGAGCTACTGGTCCTTAGAGAGAAATTTTAACACCTTGAGGTGATCCTAAAGATGTCTTACTATAGGAAGGATAGTTTGAAATTTGATCCTCAAAACTTTGATAGTTGGCAGAAAAAGATGAGAACACATTTTCTATGTTTGGGACTTGACTACTTGATGATCACAAAGAAGGATGAGAAGATAGTGAATGGGGATGAAATTGAGAAGGCTAATGAAGATGAAAATAAGCTATTTACTTGTAATATGGTTGCAAGGGAATCATTGATCAGTGCACTTTCTAAAGGTGAATTCATAGAAGTAAAAGACTTGGATTCTGCACATGAGATATGGACAAGATTGGAAGCACTATATGTAGGAGACAAATTTACAAAACAAGAAAAAATATAGAAATGGAAGACAAAGATGGAATCACTAAAGATGAGAGAATATGATAACATTAGGGCATATGGACAAATAATTACTGAAGTGGTTACTGGCATTAGAAACTCTGGAGGTACTTACAGTGAGGAAGAAGTGATTGCAAAGCTACTTAGATCTTTAAAACCTGTTTATAGAACCAAATTACAAGCTATAGAGGAGATTATACCTTTGAAATTGAACTTCACTACAGAGATATTGATTAGAAAGCTAACTACTTTTGAGACCACAGAATTGGGAGATACTTTATCTAAAGTTGAGTCAGCATTCAAGGCAACCGTGCATAAGAAAAAAAATACCTTATCTCGAATTGCAAGCACCAGCAATTATGACCTAAGAGAAGGGCTTGGAGAATATGCTGAGGAATGGGAAAAGATACAAGAGGAAGAAAGGAAGCTAGATGAAGTGGTAGCATTGATCGCTAGAAGAGAGAAGAGAGGTAAGGGTAAATTTGAAGGAAAATTACCTTTGAAATATTTTTCATGTAACAATATTGGTCATTTTGCATCTAGATGTCCTACAAGGGTTCCTAAGCACAAACCTAAGTTTTACAAATTGAAGTATCCTAAAGACAAGGAATGTTATTATGCTAGTGAGGGTATTTTTGATGATGATGGTGACTATGATGAAATTGGATTTATTGCTAAAGGATGATGAACCTATACATGAATAAAAAGCCTTAGTATCTCGTGTTGAAAAGAAATTTGAATGGGTTATAGACATCGGTTGTTCACATCATATGACTGGAGATCAAAAAAAATTTGTGAGTTTGAAAAGATATGATGGTGGTATTGTTAGATTTGGTGACAATAATCCTAAACTTATCATTGGAGTAGGATCTATTTCTCTGGATGGAAAGACTAATAGTGACAATGTATTACTTGTTGATGGACTTAAGCATAATTTGTTGAGTGTTGGAGAGCTAGTGGACAAAGGTTGTTAGTTGAAATTCATTAATCATAAATGCTTTGTCAGAAGTAAATTAGGAGATTTGATCACATCTAGTACTAAATCTAGAGGTAATGTATTTGAATTGAATACATCTGAAGCTTCTTGTTTTATTGTAAAGGTTGAGGAAAATTGGTTGTGGCATAGAAGATTTTGTCATGTTAACTTTGATAAAATTGTGAAGGCAAGTATGACTAATGTTGTGAGAGATATACCTAAGATTGTAAAGCCATCTAACACTATGTGTAGAGAGTGTGTTATGGGGAAGCAGACCAGAAGAAGTTTTAAAAGAAAATATTATTCAACAAAAGGAAATTTGGATTTGGTGCATATAGATCTATGTGGTCCTACAAGAACAAGATAATATTATGGTGAAAGGTACTTTATACTTTTTGTTGATGACTTTTCTAGAATGATGTGGGTTACATATTTGAGAGAGAAATCTGAAGCATTTGACAAATTCAAGTTATTTAAAGAAAAAGTTGAGAATGAATATGGTTTGAAGATAAAAATTTTGAGATCAGAAAGAGTGAAGAGTTTACATCATACTTATTTAATACCTACTATGAAGAACATGGAATATATATACAAACATCAACTCCTAGAACTCCACAACAGAATGGGATTTCAGAGTGAAGAAACAGAACTATATTAGATGTTGCAAGGACAATGTTGTTGGAAGTAAATATGTCACATGTTCATTGGAGAGAACCAGTTGGCACTGCTATGTACACCTTGAACATAATACATATTAGAGAAGGTACAAGTAAGACTCCTTATGAATTATGGTTTGATCACACACCTATGGTAAAATATTTTAGAATATTTGGAAGTAAGTGTTATATCAAAAGAGATGATGAGATAGGGAAGTTTGATGCTAGAAGTGATGAAGGAATTTTTCTTGGTTATTCTACTAAGAGTAAAGCATATAAATGTTTTAATCTAAGATTGAGGAAGTTGATTGAAAGTGCCAATGTGAGGATAGATGAAAATTTTCAAATTTAGGAAAGAATTTATGACTGTGGTTAGAATACAGAGATGAAAGAGGTCACTTCCAAACCTAAAGAACCTTTGATGATTGAAAATGAAATTGAAGATGAAGTGACTAAATTTATTGAGACTGCAAAGACTCTGAAGTATGTTAAGAAGAACCATCCTTAAGATCAAATTATTGGTGATGCCAATAAAGGTATGGTGACTAGATCTAGAGTTAGAGATGAAATTTGTTTGATTTCTCAAGTTGAGTCGAACACTACTGATGAAGCATGTAGAGATGAATCTTAGACTAAAGATATGGAAGAAGAACTTGAAAAAATAAAGAAAAACAATACTTGGGAATTGGTTCCAAGGCCTAAGAACAAAAATGTGATAGGTACAAAATGGGTTTTCAGAAATAAGATGGATGAGGAAGGAACAATGGTAAGAAACAAGGCTAGACCGGTATGCAAAGGCTAATCACAACAAGAAGGCATAGATTATGAAGAAACATTTTCTCATGTTGCTAGATTGGAAGTTGTGAGATTATTTCTTTCTTATGGTGCACACAAAGACTTTAAATTATGTCAGATGGATGTGAAATAAGCATTCTTGAATGGGGATCTGGAAGAAGAAGTTTACATTGAGAAACCTGAGTGTTTTCCTTTTATAGAGGATGGAGACATGGTTTTTAAGTTGAAGAAAGCATTGTATGGACTGAAACAAGCACCTAGAGCATGGTATGCAAGACTGGACAAGTATTTACTTCATCTTGGTTTCAGAAAAGGTAATGTAGACAATAATTTATATTTAAGAACTAATGAAGATGGAATCTTAATCATAGAAGTTTTTTTTGATGATATCATTTTTGGAGGCAATGATAAGATGAGTAAGAAGTTCTCTAAAGAAATGGAAAATGAATCTGAGATGTCAATGATTGGTGAAATGAAATTTTTCCTTGGTTTGCAAATTAATCAGAGTAAGAATGACATTTTTATATCTCAAACCGTGTATCTTAAGGAAATGTTGAACAAGTTTGGAATGGAAGATTGTAAACCTGTTGGAGCACCTATGGTGACTGGACATAAACTGACTAGTAATGATGAGACTCAAAGTGTAGTTCAGATAAAGTATAGATCTATGATTGGTGGTCTACAATATCTAACTCACACTAGACTAGATATTACCAATGCAGTTGGTATTGTGGCAAGGTATCAAGTAGATCCCAAAGAGACACATCTTGCTAATGTGAAAAGATTTTTTAGATATTTGAAAGGAACAGCATAATATGGATTATGGTATGAAAAATCAGATGATTTTATTTTACAGGCTTATACTGATGCTAATTGGAAAGATAATGTGGATGAAAGAAAGAGTATTAGTGGTGGTGCATTTTTCCTTGGTAAAAGGTTGATTTCATGGTTGAGAAAGAAGAAAAACTGTATTGCTCAATCTACTTCTGAATCAGAGTATATTGTTGTTGCAATAAATTGGACACAAGTTGTTTGGATGAAACAAATGTTGAAGGACATTAGAATAATTTTTGAAGAACCAATGGTTATCCATTGTGATAACACCAGCACAGTGAATATGTTCAAGAATCATGTAATGCATTCAAAGACTAAACATATTTATATTAAGTATCATTTCTTGAGGGAGAAGGTAGCAGAGAAAGAAATAAAACTAGAATATATTAGCATAAAGGAACATATAGCAGATATATTTACAAAACCTTTACCAAAAGATCCTTTTGAGTATCTCAGAAGCATGCATGGGGTTAGAACCCCTCCTTGTGATAATTAATTGATGCAGATATGCATCAGTCCAGTGACTTTCAAAGCTATATCATTTTCTGGACTTGATGTATGGAACTACTTCTCAGGGAGAGTGATCGAAGGAACACTACAACACATTTGGGTGATCTTGTACCTCATTGTTGGACATGAATATTTGAAAAAGATACAAAATATTATAGATGATTTATGGCACCCTTTTCCATTTTTTCCAAAGGGGGAAGGAATCTATGTGAAAATCCCTACTATTTTGGGGAGATTTGTGTTGAGGATATTGAGAAGATTGTATTGAGAGGAGAAAGTATTTTTGAGTTGATTTTGGGTTAATGGATTTTCCCATATGTTTCCATCAATGAAAAAGGGGGGATTGTTGAATGATATTAGGTTTTGGAACTGATCATGTTGTTGGTATTCATGTTTTGTCACTGATGTCAACATATGTTTCTGTGGAGAGAACAGAGTGGTTACTTGACTAGCAGAAGTGTACGGACACTGTACAAATGTTTCAAAATGATCAAAGTTGGTTATATGAAAAAGGATGTGTGTTGACCTTACTCCTAAGGTCTCTTGGCTTTATTTTAAATATATTAGATGTTACAGTTGATTTGGTGAAGACTGGTTTCTGGACTGTAACTGTGATGCTTGACAGAGCAGGTCTATGTGTTTCAGGTATATCTTACTAGCAAAGATATTTCAAATAAAGTGAGCTTATTGGAGGACTGTAGACATATTGTGGAATATTGGGTTGAGTTAAGTTGGCATGAGCATTCTAGTGAGGTCAGCTGTGGCGTCTATTATGGAGGAGACCTATTTGGTGGCTGACTTCAGACATGTAGCATGTAATATGAATTGTGTACGTGGATTGCGGATCTAGAAGTATAACTGATGGATTGTAAATGATGTTTACATGTTATAGGTACCGTGTGTATCTTAGCAAAGGGTTATATAATTATTTGTATATTGGGAAAGCCTATTTGGTTGACCTAATTAATTATTTGTGTATTAGGAAAGCTTAATTGGATGACCTAATGAATTATTGTAAAAGGGTATATATGAGTGATATTTTCTTTTGGAAAGATGTGGTAGTGAAAGAGAAGTGAAATCTCTGAGGCTTGTTTGCTGTTGGATCTAAAGCAGAGTTTTGTGATAAGAATACTTCATTGGAACTGGGCAAGCAAAGATAGTTGTTATTAGACATTTCAATAGATTGTATATTTCTTATATGCACTTGCTCAGATTCTAAATCCTTGAGGGTGTCTTTAACCTTCTTTGGGAAGTGGGCCTACTAATTTTCTTGTGATGTAGGAGCATCTTGGGTCCTTGGAAATCCTACTCAACCAAAAATATGTTTAATTTTGCTTTGTAGTTTGTCTTCTATTGCTTGGGTTCATGCTTTACCAATGGATTTTGGTGATTTATTTACCAATGGGTTTTATGATGCTTGGGTATGCTTTTACCGATCGATTTTGGTGCTCTCTTTACCGACGGGTTGTCTAATGCTTGGGTATGTCCTTACCGACGACTGCTGATTTTTAGTGATTATCCTCTTGAGATGTTTATTTTGAAGTTAGATCTGGTGGCCGACTTCTTCAGTTAATTCTGATGACTTAATTGATTTGGGGTCTCTCATTGGGATCTCTGTGGACCTAAATCCGGGTCTCTCTTATGGATTTGAGCACCGACCTCTCTTGTTGGACTCTTGTATATATTTTTTTCTATGTTCTTAATTTAGGTAGTTTGGAAGTAGCAGTGCCAGAACAAGATTTGAATTATTTGTAAGCAAGTCTGTGACCTCACATGTATGAAGACCATATTGTAATTCATTGAGTATATGGCCAAAACTAGGAAGGCCTTACAGCCGGGCATGTAATTAGTTTGATCAAATTAATGATAAAGGATATATGGTGTTTCTTCTCTCACTGTGTTGTTTGGATTCTACATTGGTTCTTCAAGGTCATTTGGTAGTTGAGAGTGCCTTTGGTCCCTTCTTCATACCCTCCTTGCGTCAGGTGGTATCAAAGCATTGGTGAGATCTAAGTTCCTTCTTGTAACCCCTAACCCTAGTTGGTATTTTTGTGGGGTAGAAGAATGTGATCTGACCTACAATTGCAGAGGGATTCAAGATGGTTCATGGGAGAGGAAATGTAGATCTAGTTCTAGCTGATATGCTTAGATAGATGGCTGCTAGATTAGAATATTTTGAAACAGCCCAACGCAGAGGAAGACATATTGAAGATGTTAGTGATGATGAAATTGAAGAGGTTCAAGGTGAAGCTACACCTGCACCTATGATGAATTAGGAAGAAGAGCAATTCCTGAGAGATTTGAAAATTTTTAAGTCCAAACCTCAGTTTAATCCTCCTAAGTATAGTGGAAAATTGGATTTTGGTGAATTGATTGACTGGATAACTGAGATGGAAAAGTATTTTGAATATGAAGATGGAAAAGTATTTTGAATATGAGAATGTAGCATAGGATAAGAAGGTGAATATTGAAAGCACTAAATTGAAAGGACATGCATCCCTATGGTGGGAACATCTAAAATTGGATCGGAAGAAGAAAGGTAAAGAAAAAATCAAGATATAGGATAAGATGGTAAACAAGTTGAAGGAAAGTTTCTACCTTGTGATTATCATATTAACCTAATCCAGCGAATGCAAAGATCGAAGCAGAAGGAAAAATCAGTAAAAGACTACACGTAGGAATTCTATAGATTGGACATTAGATCTAGACATGGTGAAGATGAAGTGGAAAAAGTAGCAAGATACCTGAATAGCTTGAGAAGTTCCATACAAGATGAGATCAGTTTGGTTAAAATGGAAAGCATTGAAGAGGTATATCAATTTTCCCTAAAAGATGAAGAAAAGTTGAAGAGAAGATATGTGCAAAGACAAAGAGGCATAGGTGGTATATTCCCTAGAGGAAGAGGTAGATATCATGGTGAAAACAGTAGATCTAAACCAGACAAGTCAATTTTAGACACACATCAAGACAAAGGAAAGACTGAATGGAAAGGTGGAAATTTATACTGAGGAAGAGGAAATTACTCTAGAGGTGGTTATAATAGAAAAGGATTCCAAGTAACTTGTTATAATTGTGATGAAGAAGGACATAAATCGTTTAAATGTACACATGCAAGCAAAAAAGGTAGTAGTAACAAAAATGCATTGGTGTAAGAGGAGTCACCAAATGAAGTTGAGAAGGAAGGAAATTTCATGATCCAAAGGATACTACGGAGTCAGAAGGATAAGCAAGATCATGTCAGGAAAAGTTTGTTCAAAACCAGATGTAGAGTTGCAGACAAGGTTTAGAAGGTGATTATTGATAGTGGAATCTCAAAGAATCTAGCATTTGAGGAAATGGTTGCAAAGTTGCACTTGGAGAGGATGAAGCATCTGAAACCCTATCAGATCTCATGGATCAAGGATGATCATACATTGATGGTGAGTGAACAATGTTTTGTGAATCTGAAAATTGGAAAATATTATGATAAAGTATTGTGTGATATTATGCCTATGGATTGTTGTCATATTTTGTTGGGTAGACCTTGGAAATATGATAGACATTCTATACATGATGGAATATTGAATAGATATTCTATTGGGTTGATGGTAAGAAACAAATCTTATTACCTTTGGTTGAAGAATCTGTTGATGAGATATGTACATCTGTGAAAGTTTGTCTGATGGAAGGTAGATAGTTTGTTAAGGATTTGAAAAGAAATGATATTTTTTATGCTTTGATTCCTAATAAACCAAGTAAGAATATAGAAGATGACTTTCCTGCAGAAGTTGGAAAATTACTCACTGAGTACAAGGAGATAATTTCAGATAATGTACGTGATGGTTTTCCACCAATGAGAGATTTTAGTCACTGTATGGATCTAATTCATGGAGCTATTTTACCGAACAAAGCACCACATAGGTTAACACCGACCGAGAATGAAGAGCTTAACCGACAAGTTCATGAATTGTTGAACAAAGGTTTGATCCGAGAAAGTTTGAGTCCATATGCAGTACCAACTGTATTGGCACCTAAGAAGAATGGAGAATGGAAAATGTGCACTGATTCTAGAGAAATTAAAAAAATCACAGTGAAGTATAGGTTTCCTATACCGATAATGGATGACACAATAGATTGTTTGAGTGGAGAAAGATATTTTACCAAAATTGATTTGAAGAGTGGATATCATTTCAGAGAAGGTGATGAACGGAAGACTGCTTTCAAGACAAAGGAAGGTTTGTATGAGTGGTTGGTTATGCCTTTTAGTTTAACTAATGTACCAAGTACATTTATGAGGTTAATGAATGATTTTGTAAAGAAATTCTTGAACAAATCTGTGATTGTATACTTGGATGATATTCTAATATTCAGTAAAACTAGAGAAGAGCATTTGATACATATGAGGCAAGTGTTGGAGAGATTGAAAGAGGAAATTTTGCTGATAAATATGAAAAAGTGTTCCTTCATGAAAGAAGAACTTGTGTATTTGGTATTTTTGATTTCAGCTGATGGATTGAAGATGGATCCTGAGAAGGTTGAAGCTATACTGAATTGGCCTACACATGAGAATGTCAGTGAGGTAAGATCATTTCATGGATTGGCAAGTTTTTACAGAAATTTTATCAGAAATTTCAGTTCTATTTGTAATTCCATGACTGAAACAATGAGAGGAGACAAAAGAGAATTCAAATAGACACATGGAGCTGATAAGAGTTTTAAGACTTTGAAGTTGAAAGTTGTTGAATTACCTGTGTTAGCATTACCTAATTTCAATAAGGTATTTCAAGTTGAATGTGATGCAAGTGGAAGTGTATTTGGAGTTGTATTGACTCAAGAAGGTAAACCTGGTGCTTTCTTTAGTGAAAAATTGAATGATGCAAAAAAGAAATATTCTATCTATGATCAAGAGTTATATGCTATGGTGAATGCCATGAAGAAATGGAGACATTATTTGATGCCAAATGAATTTGTGTTGTATACTGATCATAAGGCTTTATAGTATTTGGGTAGTCAAAATAAGTTGAATCAGAGACATATGAAATGGGTAGAGTATTTATAGAGTTTCACATTTGTGATCAAGCATAAGAGTGGAGTTTCTAACAAGTTGTTGATGCGTTGAGTAGAAGAAGATCTTTATTGACTGAAATGAGAATTGAAGTCCTTGGTTTTGATGACATGAAGAATCTCTATTAAAGTGATCCTAATTTTTCAGAGTAGTGGAGAGTGTGTTGAGCACCTAATTCAAATCAATCAAGTAAGTATGAAGATTATTTCATTCAGGAAGATATGTTGTTCAAAGGTATTCATTTGTGTATACTAAGAGGATCAATGAGAACTAATTTTATTTAGGAGAAACATAGTAGTGGATTAGCTGGACATTTTGGTATTGATAAAACATTAAGTTTTCTGAAGGAAAGGTATTTTTGGCCTCAATTGTATAAGGATGTTCAAAAATTTGCAAAGAATTATGGAGTTTGTCAAGTCGCACAAGAAGTGAGTCAGAATACTATTTTGTATACACCAATTATTGTTCCTGAGAAACCTTGGAGTGATATCAACATGGATTTAGTTCTTGGCTTACCTAGGACTGCAAGAGGAAATGATTCCATATTTGTTGTTGTGGATAGATTTTCTCAGATGACACATTTCACACCATGTAGGAAAACATTAGATGCAGTACATATAGTGCATTTTTTTGTAAAGGAAATTGTCAGATTGCATGGATTACCGAAGAGTATTATCTCTGACAGAGTTTGTTAGCTATTTTTTTAGAACACTTTGGAAGAAGTTGGATACTGAGTTGAAGTTTAGCTCTACATTTCATCCACAAACTGATGGACAAATAGAGGTTGTAAACTAAATTTTGTGTAACTTGTTGAGATGCCTAGTTGGAGACACACCAAGCAATTGGGATTTGATGTTGGCACAAGCAAAATTTGCATACAACAGTTCAGTGAATAGAAGTACTAGAAAGACACCTTTTGAGATTGGTCATGGAACACAATCGAGAGGTATATCAGACTGGAGAGACATTGCTAGAGAAGAGAAAAGAAGTGCTGAAGAAGAGGAATTTGCAAAATTTATGAAGACATTGCATGAAGATGTAAAACAAAAGCTGGAGAAAAGCAATCAGAAATACAAAGATAGTGTAGACAGCTCAAGAAGACATAAAAAATTTGAATTTGGTGATGCAGTGATGGTTCATCTGAAGAAGGGAAGATTTCCTATTGGAACATACGGTAAATTAAAGATGAATAAATTAGGTCCTTGCAAAATACTGAGAAGATTTCACTGTGGAAATGCTTATGAAGTTGAATTGCCTGATGACATGGATATATCACCTATATTCAATATTTTAGACTTGTATGTATATCATGAACCTGATGAATAAGTGATAGTACCAAGTGATTATCCTAAGAAGTAGATAGAGGAAGTTGAAAATATTTTGAAACATAGAATTGGCAGAAGTACAAGAGAAAAGGAATACATGGAGTATCCGATAAAGTGGAAGAACAAACCGATTGAGGACTCATCTTGGATTTCTTAATATAAGATGGATTCATTTTAGGTTGGACCTAATACATGATTCGGGGAATCATTTCTTGTAACCCCAAGCGTCTGATGCAGGAGCATCTTGGGTCCTTGGAAATCCTACTCAAACAAAAAGGTGTTTACTTTTTCTTTTTAGTTTGTCTTTTATTGCTTAGGTTTGTGCTTTACCCACAGATTTTGGTGATCTCTTTACTGATGGATTTTATGATGCTCAGGTATGATTTTACTGACAGATTTCAGTGATCTCTTTATCGACAGGTTGTCTGATGCTCGGGTATGTCCTTACCAATCGTTTCTGATTTTTGGTGATCATCCTCCCGAGATATTTATTTTGAAGTTAGATCTGGTGGTCGACTTCTTCAGTTAATTTTGATGGCTTAATTGATTGGGGGTATCTCATTGGGATAACTGTGGACCTAAATCTGGGTCTCTCTTATGGATTTGAGTGCCGACCTCTCTTATTGGACTCTTGTATTTATTTTTTTATATGTTCTTAGTTTAGGCAGTTTGGAAGTAGCAGTGCTAGAACAAGATTTGAATTATCTATAAGCAGGTCTGTGACCTCACATGCATGAATATCATATTTTAATTCATTGAGTATATGGCCGAAATTGAGAAGGCCTTACAGCCTGGCATGTAATCAGTTTGATCAAATTAATGATAAAGGATATCTTTTGTTTCTTCTCTCACTCTTTTGTTTGGATTCTGCATTGGTTCTGCAAGGTGGTTTGGTAGTTGGTAGTGCCTTTTGCCCCTTCTTCATATCCTCCTTGCGTCATCTTGACTCCTAATAGGGTCTGTCTCCTAACAGGGACTATGTACTTAAATTTTGTAATAAGCTCTTAACAGGGATAAATCTTTTAACGGGGATACTATACTCTCAGTACATTATTTGTGGGTGCTAATTCCCACCAGGGTTTTACTTTTAACAAGGTTTCCTCGACAAAAATTATTTTTTTATTGTGTTGGCATTTACTATGTTATCATTTGCATTATAGTTTTGGTTTACAAATTTTAACGTTCAATAATCTATATCACACCTGATTCACCCCCCCCCTCTCAGTTGTCTTATGGACTGTTATTCCTAACAGTCCTCATGATCAACTTCATAGGTCTCTATCAACTCAATGATTTTTTTCAAATGTTTTTTAGTCAATTCTCCTTTCATACCACTAAATCTGGGTATTCCTTCTTTGATCTCAAGTGGAATAAGATTTGCTTAACCATGAATGCCACTAAAATTTAGAACTCTATATGATTTAGTACTGAAACTTCTTCTATTACATAGTTTGGATAGCTCAGTAGGCATGTTCACACTTAGAAATATACAAGGAACTGAAAAGTTTCAAAATACATTTTAATTTTCTTTCACAAGAATTGATATACAACCTTGTATTCATTCACATACAATATAGACTCAAGTATATTACAAGACATAAATTGACTATGAATATGCTTGATACATCATTTCAATAAATTTGCATACTACACTAGAATACATGAGATGAAACTTACAACAAATAAGTATGCAAACATATTTCTAATATTTCCCTTTTAACTAGTGCTTAACTCATTTGAAGGGAACATTTTCTATATTCATGAAGATTTTGTAAAATATCTGGAGTATTGTAGCATATTCTTATCTTCTCCCTTGACTGAGAATTCTCATAGATATGAAATATTTTTTGCACTTTCATTATATTCTGCATTCAAAGTTTCCACCTCCTTATAGAGGAAAAATTTCAAACAAATTTCAAACAATTGAGAGTTATTTCAAACATGCATTATTCTGAGTTTTTCCAAATAGATGAGTCACACAAAAATAATTTAGATTTGTTGCAATAAAGTCTCTAGATTTCAAAATTTTCAAGTTCTTAAATAAATTTTTAGAATACACAATATTCTTGACTCTATCCTCAAATAGACTAGGCATTAACCCCCTAGCAGAGTTGTTGTTAGGAATAATAGTCCACAAGACAACTCAGAGGGGGGGTGAATCAGTTTTAATCTAGATTATTAAACTTTATACTTTATAAAACAAATCTACAAATGTAAATGATAACACAGTAATAGCCAACACCATAACACAATATTTGTTGTCGAGGAAACCCTGTTAAAGGTAAAACCCCAGTGGGAATTAACACCCACAAATAATGTACTAAGAGTATAGTATCCCTGTTAAAAGATATTAGCCCTATTAGGAGCTTGTTACAACATTACAGTACACAGTCCCTGTTAGGAGACATACCTTGTTAAGAGTCAAAGAAAATATTAGGCTCATTGCCAAGGCACACTGCCCGAAGAAGGTTAAAGCCACCCTCAAGGATTCACAATCTGAATCAAGTGTATAAAGAAAATACACATTCTAGCGAACTATCTGATAGCAACTGTCTTTTCTTGGTTAGTTCCAATGATGTATCAACTCTACTTTGTATCCAGCAGTCAACAAGCTTCACAGCTTCCACACTTCTTCACAAGAATTTATCTTTCATATATATACCCTCTTACAATAATTTATTAGGTCAGCCAGTTAAGCTTTCCTAATACATAATTAAATAGGTCAGCCAATTAAGGCTTTCCATCATACAAATAATTACATAGCCCCTTTCTAAGATACAGACGGTATCTATAACAAGTATACAACATTGATAATCTATTACATATACTTTTAGATCCGCAATTCATGCTCTTAATTAATTTCACACCCTACATGTTTGAAGTCGGCCAGGGAATAGGTCTTCTGCAGAATACACACCATAGCTGACATCATTATTATCCAATCAACAATCAAACTCAACCCATTATTCTATCATATGTCAACTGAACATCAGTAAGCTTGCAAGTTCTGAAATATCTTCACCAGAAAGATATGTTGGAGATTTACTTCTGGCAGCTAGTTGATTGTATGTTTGTCATTGACGACAACATATAATATACAAAAATGTTCTATATGTACTTATCATAATCATGGTATCAAGCCTTGTGTAGTTATTTTCATGTTGTAGACATGTTTATTATGTTTTGATCATACACGCAGACTCAGATATGAAGTTTCAGTTGTGTTGTGTAATTCTGTTATGTGGCAGTTACAGTTTCTGGAGTTTGTCTTTACAGAGCTGATGTATTGCATTGGTTCTTGAGTTGTGTCTATCTTTGGGATATGCGTATGATTAGTTATGAGTTGATGATAGTTATCTAAAGGTTCCTAACGTGTTTCAAGAAGATTGCAAAGTTAGAGTTAATTTGGGCAGGCCGACTTAGTGAAGCGTCGCGTCTATTCAGTTTATATTTGTGCAGATGTAATTATGCTTGTGTGATTAGTAAAGATGACAAGGATGTTATGAAGAGTTGTCTTACAGGTCCTATGATCTCATACTTTGAGTAAGATACTTATAGAAAGTCATTTTTGATACGCAAAGTGTGAATGATACGAAAAGAGACAGAAAATGTACAGAGCAGAATATCAGTTATGGTTCATTCATCAAGGGTCTATGTGAAGAAGCAGTAGAAGATTACAATACATTGGAACTGATCAAGATAGTAGGTCTACTCTATAGTTCATCATCAGATATAGTGCATATATGTTCTATAGAAGGTTGTAGCCTTCACCATTGAAGCAGTGACCTTTTTGGACAGTGAGTCCACCACCCCTAATAGGGTTATTTGTAAAAGACTCCTAACAGAGTCCGACCCTTAACTAGGTCACTATACTTATTGCATTGTAAAGTACAACTCCTAACAGGGTTGAAATATCTTCTAACAGGGATTACTAGAAACAAGTATAGTTCATTGCGGGTACTAATTCCCACCAGGGTTTTTACCTTTTGGTTTCCCCGTAACCAAATTATGGTGGTCTATTAGTGTTATCTGAATGTGCATTTACTTTATTGTATTCTAAAGTTAATAAGAGAAAAGAATTAAATTGGCTGATAACTGATTCACCCCCCCCCCCTTAGTTATCCTTGAGGACTATTCTAACAATTGGTATCAGATCCAATTGCCTTGGAGAAGAAGCCTAATAGCTTAAGGTAGATCAGATGTCTTACTTCAGAAAAGAGACCCCTAAGTTCGATGGAGAAAATTATCTGGATTGGAAAAACAAATTGATAACACATCTACAGTGTGCTGGTTTTGATATCTTTGAGATAGCCACACAAGAAGTTGTTATTCCCTCTTTAAAAGATCTATCAAGAGATGATGCTACTATTAAATAGAAGGATACATTCACAGCCAATGCAGTTGCAAAAGAAGCCCTTATAAGTGCACTATCTGACAGTGAATTTTCTAAGATCAAGAAATTAGACAAGGCATACACAATATGGAAGTATTTAGAAGACATGTTTGAAGGAGATGTTCAAGCAAAGAATGCACGTAGGAAGACATGGAAAAAGAAATACAATAGTCTAGAGATGTTACCTGAAGAGAACATTAGAGCCTACAATCAAAGGATAAATGAAGCAGTCTCTGGAATCAGAAACAATGGTGGAGAAATATCAAAAGAAGATATAATGGACAAGTTGTTTACTACCTTAACATCAGACTATGAGAACAAGATCAGTATTCTAGAGGAAACCATGCAATTTTCACAAGACTTGAGACTTTGATCAGTAAAATCTCTGCATTTGAGATATCAAGATTGAAGACTAAACCAAAAGCTGAAACAGCCTTCAAAGCCTCAGTTCATGGTAAGAAATCTCACATCTCTAACAATAATGAGAAAAAAGAAGTTGATGAAGAACTAGAATATATCATTGTCATGATTGCTAGAAGAGAAAAGAAAGGCAAAGGGAAATATGAAGGACAACTTCCATTCAAATATTTTGCATGCAACAAGATCAGTCACTTTGCATCCAAGTGTCCTACAATAGTAAAGAAATTTAGATCTGACTATAAACCTAAGTACAGGAAAGAATGCTATCATGCTGAAAAAGGTGTAATTAATGAAGATTTAGGTGAAGATGAAATTGGATTCGTTGCCCTTAAAGACATGGAAAAATTGATTGAGCATATAGACATTGAAGATATAAAGGAAACACAGGAGTTAGCCCTAATTTCCAAAACTGACATCAGAACTGATTGGATCATTGACAGCAGATGCTCTCATCACATGACAGGTGATAAAGATAGATTTGTTCATCTAGACAAGTACAAAGGTGGTATGGTTAGATTTGGAGATAGCACTCCTAAACCTATCATAGGCAAAGGATCCATCACCCTGGATGAAAAGAACAAGACAGATGATTTTCTGTATGTTGATGGATTACATCACAATCTACTAAGTGTTGGACAACTACTTGACAAAGGTTATCATTTGGAATTCAAAGACAACAAATGAATTATTAGCAACAAAGAAGGAGACATGATTGCATCAAGCTCCAAAACAAAAGGTAATGTTTTCCAGCTCAATTCAGATGTAA
>MU228428.1:668105-699930 GCA_018584345.1 Thuja plicata | reverse complement strand
AACTTAGGTTTGTGCTTTGGAATTCTTGTAGGACATCTAGATGCAAAATGACCGATCTTGTTACATGAAAAATATTTCAAAGGTAATTTTCCCTCAAACTTACCCTTACCTCTCTTTTCTCTTCTAGCAATCAATGCAATGATTTCATCTAGCTTTCTTTCTTCTTCCTGTATATGTTCACATTCATCAACATAGGCTCCAAGTTCTTCTTTTAGATCATTACTGCTCGTGCTCGCATTACCAGGTAAGATTCTTTTGCTTTTGTGCATGGTTGCTTTGAATGCTGACTCAACCTTGGGTAGAGTGTCTCCCAATTCTGCGGCTTCAAATGTAGCTAACTTTCCAATCAAAATCTCTCTGGTGAAGTTCGGTGTCAAAGGTATAATCTCCTCTATAGCCTGAACCTTGGTTCTATATACAAGTGTCAAAGATCTAAGTATCTTTGCAATAACTTCTTCCTCACTGTAAGTTCCTCCAGAGTTCCTAATACCAATAACTACCTTAGTAATTCTCTGTGCATATGCTCGGATGTTCTCATCTTTAGTGATTCCATCTTTTTCTTCCAGTTCTGTAACTTTGCTTGCTTTGTAAACTTGTCTCCAACATATAGTGCTTCCAGTCTTGACCAAATTTCATGTGCAGAGTCCAAGTCTATTACTTCAGTAAATTCTCCTTCTGATAATGCACTGATTAGAGATTCCCTTGAGACTATATTGCATGATAATAACTTCTTTTGATCTTCACTGGCTTTCTCTAATTCATCCTCAATTGTTATCTTTTCCTTCTTCTTTGTTATCATCTAGTGGTCAATTCCCATACATAGAAAATGTGTTCTCATCTTGTTCTTCCAACTGTCAAAGTTTTCAGAGTCAAAATTTGGACTATCCTTCCTGTAGTAAGTCATCTTCAAGATCACCTCAAGTTGTTAAAATTTTTCTCTAAGGACCAATAGCTCTGATACCAATTGTTAGGAATAATAGTCCACAAGACAGCTGAGAAGGGGAGGTGAATCAGTTGTAATCTAGATTATTTATACTTTATAAACCAAATATGCAAATGTAAATGATAACACAGTAATAGCCAACACCATAACACAATATTTATTGTCGGGGAAACCCTGTTAAAGGTAAAACCATGGTGGGAATTAACACCCAAAAATAATGTACTGAGAGTATAGTATCCCTGTTAAAAGATAGTAGCCCTGTTAGGAGCTTGTTACAATATTATAGTACATAGTCCCTGTTAGGAGACAGACATTGTTGGGAGTCAAAGAAAATAGTAGGCTCACTGCCAAGGCACACTACCCAAATAAGGTGAAAGCCACCCTCAAGGATTCACAATCCAAATCAAGTGTATAAAGCAAATACACATTCCAGCGAACTGTCTGATAGCAACTGTCTTTGCTTGGTCAGTTCCAATGATGTATCAACTCTGCTTTGTAACCAGCAGTCAACAAGCTTTGTAGCTTCCACACTTCTCTTTCTTTTCTCTATCGCACTTCTTCACAAGAATTTATCTTTCATATATACCCTCTTACAATAATTCATTACGTCAGCCAATTAATCTTTCCTAATACATAATTAACTAGGTCGGCCAATTAAGGCTTTCCATCATACAAATAATTACATAGCCCCTTGCTAAGATGCACACTGTATATATAACAAGTATACAAAATTTATAATCCATTACATATACTTTCAGATCCGTAATTCATGCTCTCAATTAATTTCACTCGCTACATGTCTGAAGTCGGCCAGGGAATAGGTCTTGTCCAAAATACACGCCACAACTGACGTCATCAGTATCCAATCAACAATCAAACTCACCCCATTACTCTATCATATGTCGGCTGAACATCAATAAGCTCGCAAGTTATGAAACATCTTCGCCAGAAAGATATACCAGAAACACAGAGACCTCTGTCGAGATTCACAGTTAAAGTCCAGAAAACCAGTCTTCACTAAATCAACTGTAACATCCACAGTAAGTAGCATAAACTCAAGCAGCCTTAGGGATAAGGTCAGCACACATCCTTCTTCATAAGTCCAACTTCGATCATTCTGAATCATCCGTATAGTGTCCATACACTCCATCCAGTTACGTATCCAATCAGTCTTCTCTATAGAAATATATGTTGACATCAGTGACAAAACATGAATATCAACAGCATGATCAGTAACCAAAACTGATATCATCCAACAGTTGCTAGTTTGTTGGTTCCTCCATTTTTAATTTTAGATTTGCCTAAGAATGAGCGTAATTATATAAATAAAAATATGAAGCAAATGACCAACTAAAAAGATTATATCAAGAGACTGAATCTCCTACTCTGCAGGCTCTACAAGATCTAGGGGGTGGCTCCAAAATTGGCTCTATTTTACATATATACATTATTGACACATAAATGAGAATAAAATAATTTAAACCTACATCTAACAACAGGAAAGTAAAAGATATTTGATAATTTCTTAATTCTAAAACTTCCTTAGGCCTTACAAAAGACTAGTGCCAATTCCAGGGCTATGGAGTCAAATCTGAAGCCATAAAAGCAATCCCATTAGCAAGTAAAATTCAATTAGTGGACACACAATATGATTATTCCTAACATCAACAAGTCCCCTTATGAAATCATAAAGTTCTTGCAAATAATCATTACATACTCAAGATTACTGCTTCTTGAACATAGTGATCTAACTCTTTCCTTTAAATAGAACTGTGGACAAATAACACAAGAACAAGGAAATTGTAATGGCAAACTTAGAGCATACTGCATTAAATTCATATAATTAAGAGTACAAAATCAGGAGACAACTTCATGAGAAAATACAACAATCTATTTACATGCTTTAGACTCCAAATTTTTAGAACCCTTACAAATGAGAAGAAATGAGAATATAAAGAAGAGAGAGAAGCATCAGATTTTGTCTCATGCTGACATGTGTCCCTTTTCTAATATCTGATATGATTTGCATTTAAAATAATCTCCTTTCTCTCATCTAATTGAAAATATCTACTCTCTTTCCTTAATCTGTATTCTACTACTTATTTGGCTTCTAACTAGAAAATATTCCATTTTATCTTTGAACTACATTATAAAATCTGAAACATTTCTCCTACACCTTTCCCATGAGAATATTTGACAATGATGAACCAAATATTTGCAACATTTTAGTTCACATGAATATTTCCCTTGTTTTAATTGCTACATTTTGCATTCTCCATCATACTTATGTAAACATAAATTCACCATATCATGAAGATCAATCATGTTTCATAATCACAAATCAGAATTGTTACCACTTCAGAGTCTTTTGTTAAAAAATCTTTAACGCCCGGGTAAAAAAACTTCACTTTCTTTGGTAAAACAAATTTCACTTCCCTATCCTTTTATTTATATTATTCCACTAATGAAAATGGTGAATATTATTTCATCTCAAAATCGTTTTAGGTGCCAATATTATTTACCACTACCCTTTTGGATAATTACACAATTTTCCTTCATTGATAAATTTTCATCTATGCATTATCTGTAATTGCATTTTTTATTCACACAGTTTAGATAATATGTAAAACTTTCACCTTAGTTAAAACATCCTATCACACTTTACACCTATAATGAAAATTACTTCTTGGTTATAGTGTAAATCCATGTGTTATAATCTGCAATTACTAACCATATTATACCTTATTTTTAGTAACTTCTTTTCACTTTCACGGAGTATGTTTGCAAAATATTTCACTCTTTGATTAAACATCTACTAGGTGCAAGTATTCACTCTTCTCATCTTCTGCTTATGCACTGAGGGAAATTAAATTAATTTGGCCTGGAAAATACTATTTTTTATTTTACATCTTATTTTAACCCATACATTGGTGAAAATGAGACTACTTGGCTATGCAATTTCAGTAGAAGTATTTCACTTCTGGGAAAATATACTTAGTAGCCCTCATCAAGCACACATTATCAACATTTTTGCCTTATATTTTATCACAATCATACTCATTTCTATCAAGGTATTTTGTTAAATTTGTTGTCTCTGATTTGAGCTTCCAAAGCACTGAAATGGGCACCTCCCATTATGCTTTGAATGAAGCCCACACCCATTCAAGAGTTCCCACTTTTAAAATATTTTGAGATGATTTTCATAAATACTTCAACTTCCTCCTTTTCCTTTATCCTGCTTGAATGAAATTTCCCTTTGCCCACAATTGTGTTTGATCATAAAAATGATTTAAATAACGCAATATTTTTAATCCAACTTCAAAACAAAACTGCAAATGGCCTGAGGCAAGCCAGGTCCCCTTTTGGGCCAAGCTTAAAAAAATGGTTTTGGTACCAAATGGACCTCTGAAGTTGATTCTTCATGACTTCATCAAGCATTCTGATTCAAAAACACACAATGGATAATCACTGAAACTTGGCTTCTGACATTTTCATAAAGTGATCAATATAAGCCCAGGCCTCTGGAAACACCCTTTAAAATTGACCAAACACTATCCCCAGGTCTGGGAATCTGATGGACATGCAAATTGTTATGTTGGGAAGCATATTGTAGACTGGATTCACATGAAATTTTAATCCTCAAAGTTGGCTATTTCATTATTTTTGTACCTGCACATGCTCGGAACCCTTGTGAAACCCTGCCAATTCAATGTTGTAAAAAATAACAAATCTCGCTTCCAGAAACTGCAACTGGTGGAATAAAATCATTTAAGTACAAAGAAGACATGTACCAAAGAAAAATTCATAACTCAACCTCTGGTTCAAGATATTAAAGTTTAAATTTGGCCATTTTCAAACTGTCCTAAACATGCAAATTAAAAAATGAATAAGTTGCATTTGAATCAGGATTCGTAAAAATACCAAATACTGCTTTGAGACCTTGCAACTGAGCATGAAAGAACATTTACATATGGAAAATACAAAGATATGATTTTCATCACTCAACTATCACCTAGATGTGAAACTTTAAAATTCAAAGTTCGCCTTTTGAAAGACCTCTCTCTCTCTCTGCAAACTACAAAACACTGTGAACTGCAAATGATACGGATTCGGAAAAATTATCAAATGAACTCCAGGGAATCTAAAACTTTGGACATGAGTTCACTGATATGATAAAAATTTATGGAAAAAACTAGCTCCTCTTGACAATCAACTAATATTAACCTTCAAAGTATTAACCCTCAAAGTTGGTCCTCTGATAAGTTTGGCACAATGAAGACAACAAATATGAATAAATTATGTTCGGTTTTAACTTAGAGAAATCATCAAATGAAGTCACTCGACCTTGAAAATGGGTAATGAGGGTTCACCACTATGCCTTTAACATAGGGGAACAATTGGTTTGTCATGAAAATAAATTGGATGTAAAATGTGAGCCACCAAAGTAGATCATTTGGACAATTATGAAAATGTGCAAACTATGAATCTTTGTTTTCCCCTCAAATCAAGCACTTCAAAATCATATCCAAACTGAACATGAGAAGCTGGGGATGGATAAATAGGCTTATTGATAGTATATGCACATGTTCCTGAAGCTATTTTCTTATGAAAACCACTAGGAATCAAATCATTCACTCTCAAAGTGGACAACTTGAAATAATTTTTAGGGGTGCAATTATGTAACTTTGTTAAATTTTCTCATCATGTGCACTTCAAATTTCTTCAAAATTTGAAGGCACCAACACCACCAGTCATAGATTTGTATAGTTTTTATCAACTTCTGGGGACTCGTTATCTTTTCCTAACTTACATCTTGCATCCATTAGTGTTGCTTTCAATTTTGATTCTTCCATTCCAAATTTCTTTAGTAGTTCTTTGATGTACTTGGTTTGACAGATGAAAACCCCATCTTCATTTTGCATAAAACTGTTCATATCCAAAATGATGAGAGATGACATTGATGATGATCCAAAAGAGTATGGTTGTCATTTTTGGCAAACCATTACATAAGTAAGCAAGTTTTGTGTGAGTAAATGAGGTTACAACAACTGGTACGCAGTATATCCAATCGATAACGAGAAGTCAAGTCAAAAAAGTCACAGGTGAACAGGTGAAGGACAAGTTGGTTATGGAAGACAAGTCTCCTATTGGTACATTGGAAGGTAGGAAGACAACAGGTATACTAATTTTTATGACCGCACCACTTAGGTCACACCGGTAAAGACATAAATGAAGATACCACCAACCCGTTAGTTCAGTGAACAGGTAACACCAAAGGTTATTGAATGGTTTTGTTAAATTGAATAAAGCGGTTATGACGGTGCACGATCTAATGAATATGGACAAAATGAAAAACCTAGTACATTGTTTACAGAGTTGAATAAGTCAAGTTCTTGGTAGTTGTGTACATATTTGATCATGAATCCAAGGAATATTCTGACCAATAATATTGAAGGAATATTTCACATTGGAGATAACAACTTAGAGTTTGTTATGGACAACATGGTAAGGATTTGAAGTTGCGATGAGTTAGTTATGATTGATAAAGATATTTTAGAGTGAAACATAAACCCTAATTAGGTTTACAATTGAAGGTTAAAGCCTATAAGATGATAGTTGATGACAGAGTTATGTGGTAGAAAAATAGAGGTAAAGAACAATTGAAATGTTGTTGAAAGTAAGATCTTGGACAGCGATTGCAGAGTCAAATTTAGAGAAGATTCAAGATCGGGTTCAAAACAAGAACAGAGAATCAAAGGATTTGATTAGCATTCAGGAGTGCATTTCACGGGTCAACTTTTATTATTGTATTCCTAATAGTTTCAACAAGTTAAATCCCTTAACCGAGCAGTCTCTAACAAGACTTTATTGTAAATCTGTTAACAGGGTGAACATTGTAATAGTGGGATTGAATCCTTTAACAAGGTAGTCTGTAAAAGAACTTTAGATACTTCTAACAAGGTATCATTCACTCCTAATATGGTGGATCACCTAGAAAGTGACATATTGTAAGCTCCTAAAAGAGAACTCTTTTCTACTGTAGTGAGAAGATTGTGGGTTTTATCTCCATCATGGTTTTTCCCTTTGACCAAGGGTTTCCATGATAAAAATCTATGTGTTATGTGTTTTAATGTATTTTCATTTCATTCATTGCACTTTTTCTTTACATTTATTGTTATATGCTTCATAGTTTGGAAGTTTATTTTGTTGTTGCTTAGAGGTATATGTAAAAGACTAAAAAATTTATTAGTCCTGATTCACCCCCGCGCCCCCCCCCCACCCTTTCAGTACCTATTATTTCCAACAATTGGTATCAGAGCTCAGACTCTCTAGAGGAAAACTTGGGGAGTAGATCCAAGGAGATGGAAAGCTATAGGTATGAAAGACAGTTTGAGGTAGGGAATGAGATGATTGAGGAGTTGAAGAACACAATTAAGGAATCATTGGAAAAAAGGAAAGAATTGTGTGAACAACTTAAAGACAATCTAGATAACATTGATCAATTATCTGAAGGAAGTGTTAACTCTGAAGAAGTTGAGGCAGCAATAGCATATCTGATGGAAAAGAACAAAATCCTAACTGAAGAAGAAACCAAGATGAAAAGAGAACAAGAAATTCAAGATATAATAATATAAGTCCTTGAAGGCATGAGAGCTGCTCAAGATGCAAAAAGAACTATTGAAATTGCAAATAAGAATGCAGATGAACTGATCAGAGAGAAAGATATTATACTTCAAAGATTGACACATGAGAACCATGCACTGAATGAACAGCTAAGTGACATCGGTGATGAAAACTTACAAATGTGTGCTGAAAATTAATCACTGAGATAGGAGAATGAACAACTAAAAGAAGACTTGAAGATTGAGAGAGAGAAAAATGAAAAACTTAAGTAATATGAACAAAGCATGCAGAAGATTGATGAGAAACTGGAGAATCAAAGGCGAGCCAGAGATACTTTTGTCCTAGGATATACTGGTGACAACAAATTTGAAAAAGGAGAATCATCCAAGTCTGGTGTTGAACAACAATAAAATATTCCTAAGGTTTATACAAGTCCACAAGGTAATAAACCTACTAAACCCACTTTTTACAAGTGTGGAAAGTATGGACATGATGCTAATGTATGTAGAAGATAAATGGTTATTGTTACAATTTCAATAAGTATGGTCATCAAGCTTATGAGTGCAGATCAAGGACCAGTAGTAGATCATCTGAAAGGAGTTTCAATGGTTACTATTATTCATGAAAAAAATTTGGACACAAGGTAGAACATTGCATATCAAGGATACCTGACAAACCGGTGAGTGTTCGAAGAAGAGAAGGGAACATGAATGTCACATGCATTGTTTGTGGAAAAATGGACATGTGGCTATGAATTATAGATTGAGGAATCCTAGAGGTAATGTTGGACCCTGGAGCACAATGGGTATTGCATATTTTTATTGTCATAAGATTGGACATCTAGCAAGAGATTGTAGATACAGGAATTGGTCACCAAGCAATGAAGATGAGAAGAGTAAAAAGACTGTTAATGTTGAATAAGTGATGAATGAGATGAAAAATGTATGGGTGAAGAAGGAAGAAAGTAAAGAAGATGTCAATGCATCGATAGGTAACTCTCCATCCTCTGGCTCAGGGGGTTCATCCTCAAACTAAGCAAGTAAGTTTTTCTTAGGGATTGAATTTTGTTGTTATATCTAACCGGTCCCTTATAATGATGAGCGGTAATATCTATTTACATAGTAAGATGCATTGATATTAATTTTGATGAATTACATAGAGATGAATTGTTATGAATCACTAATTTTATCATTTACAAAAATTTATGTATTAATGCTACTTTTAGCATTAGCTAGTGGAAGTTATAATTGATAGAGTGATATCAGTGAACTACATATAATGTTTTGTGCCAACTAGTCGTTGGACAACATTTTTGGGCAAATAAATTATAGGCAAACCTATTCATTATTCACCTTTCATTTCATAGAGCGTTTGCAGGAGCAAAGTGAGATTTCATATTGTGATCAATTGAGCAAGTTGTTTGAGCTAATCACTTACAAAGATTTTAACTACGAATTCAAAAGCCCTAACTGAGATATTTAGCAAAGCGGTGATCAATTATCAAGGAATTTGGAGTGTTTGAGTTAAAAAGCAGGAATTTATTGAATCACTATGGCGTCAAGGGTTTCTACACCTACATTGACTAAGATAACAAAGGAGGTGGAACCAGAACATAAGATACACCCGTTGAAGGTAGCGGAGGTTGAAAAAATTGGTGCCCTATCCCTAATTTTACCTCGTGTTCTGTTGATTGAAGACGTAAGGATGTTTGTCCATTGCAATATTGTTGAGCTAGGTAATGAGAAAATACAAAAAGAGTACGTAGAAATGTGCAACAATGGTAAAATTAAAGATGATTTCAAACATCTTCAAACAAAGGGTTTGACACACATTTTGGACTTACCATATATTTTCAAGGAGGAATGGATTTGATATGTCTTAATTCATTTTCATGATCAATTCATATGGTTGGATGAGCCGATCAAAATCACCAAAGAATTGATTCATCTGATAACAGGTTTCTCAGTGGATGTGGAACCCTACACCATAAGGAAAATATCCACAAAGACAGTTGGACAACTCACTAATTCCAAACAAGATCACAGAGCGATGACAATAGATGACATTAAATACCAAGAAGTTTAATTTGCAGTGATGGTTTTGGTTACAAGGTCTACCAATCGAGTTGGTTGAATAGTGTCCCTATGGAGCTATTCACATTGCTTACTGGATAGTTAAGGAAGGAATGAGATAAGACCTAGCTGAGATGGTTAGAGAAATTTTTTTGGAAAACTTAAAGAGGATTTAGACAGACAAGAAGCAATCATTAAATTTTGGATCACTTTTGGTATGTATATTTTTCTATGTGCAAAACGTTTTTCCTTGTAAACGAGCGGTAACTTAGAAAATAGATAGACTATGTTTATACCAAATAAATGAATACATAGGTGAACTTGGTGATAACCTAAACAATATTATGTGGGATATTTCAAGGAATTTTAGGACAGAATGCACAAGAGGTATAGGATACCTCCACACATTGTGGAGAAGTACAAAGATATTGTTCATTTTCTAGTTGATACTGACACTTATAAGATACAAGTGGTAGATCCAAAAATTTCATTGATACCTGAGATGGGATATGAGACTGATGAACATTTGGTAACCCTAAACACTCAAGCTTTATTAAAGCTGCTGATTAACAAAGCAAAGAGGCATGGTACTTTTGAGGAGGCATATGAAAGAATCACCTTGCAACTCAAAAAGCCTAGGATTGAGAGAAAAGTATAGAAGATCATAAGTCACTTGGAAGAATAAAAATTATTGGTGCAGGTAGCAGTTCCACAAGTGAGAAACCAAAGAAAATTTTAGATGTTTATGCTAAGAGTAAAATGAAGCAAGCAGAAAGTCAAGGTAATACTCCAGAACTACCATCGATAGAAGAGTCTGGTATGGAGAAGAGTGACGAAGATAAATATTTTGACCCTATGCCACCTGAGGCATCTCAACCTGTCAAGACAAGGACATATGCAAAAAGGAAAACTAGAGGATAGTCAAAGGCCTCTCCTAGTAAGAAGAAGAAGAAGACATAATTAGACAGTGAGAACATTGATTCTGAGAAGAAAATCAATGATATGGGGAAGTCTGTAAAGAAAAAATTCAACATTCCTAAGAGTACAACAGAAGTTTCTAATGAAATAAAAGAACATGGAATGATAGGTAATAGCAGTAACTTTAAATTCTCTAAGTAATCTGATGAAGACAAGAAGACTATTGAAGATGCTATTGTATTCCATTTTCACAAATTCATCAGAACTCTGATTCAAATTAAAAATCATATTGTTGATGAATTGTATGAAGCAGTTAATGTCAGATGGGAGTCTGCACTTGAGACTAAAAAGGATATAAGAGAAAGGACACTTCTCTATACTATGACACATTTGATAGTAAAGGAATTAGATGAAGCACTTGAGAAATATCAATTCAGATTCACTATTAGACATAGAACTGCACAACTACTAGCTAGGAAGGAGAAAGAAGTTGAAGAAGAGACAGTGGTGATATGGAAAAGGATATTCAACATGGATCAACCATAGGTAATAGACACAATAGTTACATCTCAAGTAGATGATACTTTTACTTTGAATGAGTTAATAGGATATGTGTTAGGTAACATTCCAAGTATGACTACTCATATATACCTAACTAAAGATCTAGTTGATGAAGTTATGATTGAGGATATCACTGATAATCCTAACTCTCCTATAGTTGGAGATTGAAGATATTTTACTTCAGTCTCCACTTGATGTAAATCTAGTTGATATCAATGATGATATAATTGATACAAAAGAAAACAAGGTCAATGAGATGGAAAAGAGTAAAGAAATATAATAGGTGAGTGATACCATTGAACAACAAAAGGAGACATCAGAATAGACAAAGGATATTACAGAAAAAGGTGAATCTACTCAATAAAAACAAGATGAACAATAGCAACATCAAGACTAGAACATAGAGAAAAACAAGGAAATAAGTAATACTAGTGCAGGTGAGAGAAGAAATAAAGATGGAGTTGAGACACCAAAGGTTAACACCCCCAGTGAATCACAAAATAAAATAGAGGATACCAGAGAGAAGAATAAGAGAGAGAGAATAGAAGGAGATGAAGAGGAAGAAGATGAAGAAGAAGAGGAAGAAGATGATCCAGAATTTGAAATTTTGAAGAAATATTTTAGTAATTTGGAGCCTAAGGAACAATTACTATTTTCAAAGAAGCTAGCAAAAAAGGCTGATAAGAACAGAATTAAGAAGAAGTACAAAACAAAAATACTGAGGAGAACTGTTGCTATACTTTCTAATCTAGTACCTGATGTAGATCTTGATGAAGAAGCATCTATTATTGATCAACTCAAAACTTTAGTTGATGCAATTACCAGTTTAGATCATGACATGGAAGAGGAAATGATTAAGAGAGAAGAGAAGAGACTGAAGAAGGAGATGATGGAGAAGCTAGTGCAGAATATTGCACTTGAGAAAGTTTCACTATATGAACTAGTTAAGAAACTCAAGGAATTTCTACTTGAGGTTGGACAAATCTTTAACAGAAAATCTATTTTGACCAAATTCACTGCAGAGATCAAGATAAAGAAGGAAGAGCTGAAATAGAGTTGGCTACACTTGTCAACCAATTGGATCCATTGAACAGTTCCATCATGGATCACAATGCAAAACTGAAGGAATTAATACACAAGGAAATGGAACTTAAGGAAAATGAGGATAGGATAAGGATGACATTGCTATAATTACAAGGATTTTTGACTCCACACATGGACATTATCCAAGCATATATTAATAAAGATGAAGTATTGATAGGTACTCCAGATATGAGTACAATTGATAGTATGTAGGATCTGGCTTTAGGCATAAATGGTCATCACACCTGAAAGCACTTAAAGAGTCATGGGAGTGTTTGCTTGTGACTAAAAAGGTACATTTCAAGACTATATTTGACAAACTATATAGTGTGAACACCCTTATATATACATTGTTATATCATATTTTTTGGCATTATTGTCAAAAAAGGGGGAGTATATAAGTAGATCAAATAGATCAAAAGGGGGATTATATATCAAAAAGAGTATATAGAGTACGTAATTAGACATGGAGTATACGTTCTAAAATTTTGAAGTTTTGAAACTTTTGAACAATTTTTTGCCATCAATGCCAAAGGGGAAGAATGTTGATGTCAAAATGATGAGAGATGACATTGATGATGATCCAAAAGAGTATGGTTGTCATTGCTGGAAAACCATTACATAGGTAAGCATTTTTTGTGTGAGTAAATTAAGTTACAACAACTGGTATGTAGTATATCTAATCGGTAACGAGAAGTGAAGTTAGAAAAGTCACAGGTGAACATGAGAACAGGTGAAGGGAAAATCGATTAAGAAAGACAAGTTTCCTATCGGTACATTGGAAGGTATGAAGACAACAGGTATACTATTTTTTTTTATTTTTTTAGTTAGGTCACGCTGATAAAGACATAAATGAAGATACCACCAACTGGTCAGTACAGTGAACAGGTAAAACCAAAGGTCATTGAACAATTTTTCTCAATTTACTAAAGTGGTTATGACGGTACATGATTTAATGAATCTGGAAAAAATGAAAAACACAGTACACTATTTAAAGATTTGAATCCATATTCTGACCAATAATATTGAAGAAATAGTTCACATTGGAGATAACAACTTGAAGTTTGTAATGGAAGATGTGGTAAGGATTTGAAGTTGTGATGAGTTAGTTATGATTGATAAAGATATTTTGGAGGGAAACATAAACCCTAATTATTTTTCCATATGAAGGTATAAGGACATATATGATAGTTGCTAGTAGATTTATGTAGTAGAAAAATAGAGGTAAAGAAAAGTTGAAGTGTTGTTGAAAGTAAGATCTTGGACAGTGATTGCAGAGTCAATTTCAAAGAAGATTCAGGATCAAGTTTAGAACAAGAATAAAGCATCAAAAGATCTGATTAGCATTTAGGAGTGCATTTAACAAGTCAACTTTTATTATTGTATTCCTAATAGTTTCAACAAGTTGAATCCCTTAACTGGGTAGTCTCTAACAAGACTTTATCATAAATCTCTTAATATGGTGAACATTTTAATAGTGGGATTAAATCCTTTAACAAGGTAGTCTATAATAGGACTTTAGATACTTCTAACAAGTTATCATTCACTCCTAATAAGGTGAAGTGGCATATTGTAAGATCCTAACAGACCACTCTTTTCTATTGCAGTGAGAATATTGTGAGTTTCATCCCCACCATAGTTTTTCCCTCTGACAAAGTGTTTCCACGATAAAAATATGAGTGTTATGTGTTTGGATGTATTGTAATTTCATTCATTGAACTTTCTCTTTGCACTTACTATTATATGCTTCATATTTTGGAAGTTTATTTTGTTGCTGCTTAGAGGTATATGTAAAATTTTGAAAGTTTTATTAGTCCCGATTCACCCCTCCCCTCAGTACCTATTATTTCCAACAAAAACCATTTGATTTCTCAATGCAAAATTATTCCTCAAGTACCCTATTCAAAAATGTAGACTTAACATCAATCTTATATACCTTGAAGGTTTTGTATGTAGAAAGAGCCAAAAATATCCTAATAGCTTCTATTCTAGCCACCGAAACAAAGGTTTATTCAAAATCTATTCCTTCAAATTGAGTATAACCTTTTCATACCAATCTTTCTTTGTTTCTAGTAAATTTTCCATCTTCATTTAGTTTGTTCCTAAAAACCAACTTTGTTCCAATTACATTTTTTCCCATTGTTCTAGGTTCCAGTTCTCGTGTTTGGCTCTTCTATATCTAATCCAATTTCTTTCATGGTTTTTATCCAAATTTCATCCTTACTTGTTTCTACATAATTTTTTGGTTCTATTTTAGAAAGAAAACAACAATTTTACTATTCACCTATTCTAGCTAACCTTCCTCTTTTTAGAATGCCTTTATCCTTGTCTCCAATAATCTTCTCTTTTGAATGATCTCTCTAAAACATACCTAGCAGGTGAATTTGGAGTTTTTTTAATTCTTTCTCTTCATTCTTTGATCCTTTATCATTATATTCCAAAGCATTTCTTTCTTTTGTAGATGTAGTAGGAACCTATTATAATTCAATCTTTGGCTCAAGATAAATTTGATTCCATATTTTATTGTCATTGACATTTTCACTTTCTACCACTTTCTTCAGTTTGAAATTATAACACTGGTAAGCCTTGTGTGTTGTAGACTATCCCAAGAAAATGAATTCATCTAATCTTTGCATCAAACTTTCCTAGATTACCTTCATCTCTTTTGATGTAATATTTTCTCCCAAAAAATCTTGAAATATTTAATAGTGGGTAACTTTTTAAGCCATAACTCATATGGGGTCTTTGTAAGATTTACTTTGATTCACACTTTGTTGAGAAGATAAATTTTAGTGTGTATTGCATCACTCTAGTAGATATTTGATAGATTGGCATCTTTCAACATGATTCTCGCCATTTTTTTGAGGATTCCTTGGTGTGGATAATTTCCTTCTAATCTCATATCTCTCGTAGAAGCAATTAAATTCATATGATGTGAATTCTCCTCATCTATCAGATCACAATAACTTAATCCTAGCATTCATTTGATTTTCAACCAAGCTTCTAAAACTTTTAAATCCATCCAAGGCCTCAAATTTCTCTTTCAAAAATGTTATCCAATTCATTCTATTCTAATCATCAAAAAGTAACATGAAGTACCTTTCACCATTAAGCACTCTTGTTCTAGTTGGTCCACATAGATCTATTTATCAACTCAAAATGTCTTGTGGTTGTGTAATCTTTGTTTTTTACTATGTTTGAGGTTTTCTTTCCAGTCTGACATTTTATACACATAGTATTAGTAGGTCTAGTTACTCTAGGTATGTCTCTTACAACATTGGAAGAACTAATCTTCACCATATTTTCAAAGTTAATATATCTCATTATTTTGTGCCAAAGCTAGTATTCATTCTTCAGTGCCAATGATTGATTTCCTCCATTTTTCTTTTTGAGATAGTAAATATTTCTATTTCTCATCCCTTATGCAATAATTTTTTCAGACCTATTTCTAATGTCAAACCTTCCTTCGAGAACTATCTTGAAAACCCCTATTACATAGTTGACTGACACTCAAAAGGATTTTCCTCAATCCTTTCACATAATAAATATCAATATATTTATGCTTATTATTAATTCAAATAGTTCCATTACCACAAATGGGTGTTGAACCTTTGTTTGCAAAAGAGATTGGACTTCCATCATAGTTTTCTAGGTGGACAAATACATTTCTATCTCCATTCATGTGATTTGAGAAACCAAAATCAATTATCTAAGATCTAGATTCTTCTATTTCATGTAAAGGATTTTTTTCTTCATATCTAACATTGTCTTCATCCTTTATGGCCAATAATAGTACCTTTCTGTTTGAATCATTTCTGTATTCATCCTTTGATGAATGAGATTCTATTGTGTAATAATTTTTTATTTTTGTCATCTTGTCTACTATTTCAACTATAATTTCTATGAATTTCCTTATTTTCATCAACATAAGGATTCTTCCTATCTTCTCTAAAAGAACTTTTATCATCATAGTGTCCTACTCTTCCACAATCAAAAAATTTAAAGGGAAACTTAGCATTGTATTTTCTAGATACTTTCTTCAACTTTATACAAATTTTACTTCTTCAATTGAATCAAACTCTTCTCCAGTGTTTTGAGTATCCTTGAAAGAAGAATTTGTTTTCACATTTGTTCTCCTTGAGTTCAAATAACTTGAATGCAATGATGGTACCAAATAGCTCCCCCAAAGTATATTTTTCCATATCTTGACTCTAGTATATAACAATTAGTAGGGTTTTATAGGATTTTTTCACTGTCCTCAACATCTCCAGTACTACCTCATTGTCTTCAAGCACTCCTCTAAAACCTCTAATGGGGTTCAAAACTTCATTATATAATGAAAGTAACCTTTAATGTTCTCATCTTTAGACATCTTCAAGGCTTCAAACTTATGCTTCGGATTCTACAACTTGATTTTCTTGATATTTTTATCTCCTTCATAGTACTAGAAAGCTTTTCCCATACATCAAATGCGGATTTTCAACCCATAAATTTCAGAAATTCTAAATCGCCCAAACTACTAATAATTGCATTTCTTGCCTTATCATTGTTCTCTTGTACCTTTATTTCTTATGGACTAGTAAGAGTACCTATTGCAGTAGGATCATATTGTTTTCTAATTTCATCAAGAAATCCATATGGAAAATAATCCAATGAGACTCCATCCTCTCTTTTTAAAAGGAATAGTTAGCTCCATTAAAATTAGATGCCTTAGTACTCTATTCACTGGTCATTATAGATTTGCCTCAAGTAGTTAAAATTCACCTTGAGGAACCTTTCTCTATTACCAATTTTTATACACACTCTAGTGCTGAGAGGGGGGGCGTGAATCAACACACTTAAAATTTAAACAATACTATCATAAATATAAAGTAACTTAATTAATTATCAACATAAGATAAATTAAAGATTATAGATACACATGAACACCAAATTTATGTGGAAAAACCCAAGATGGGAAAAACCAGGGTGAGAAAAGTACTCACCATATCCAAATATCTTATTACAATGTTTTAGACTAGAAGCCAATGAAATCATTGCCCTACCAATTTAGGCACATTGCTAACGATTATGTTGATCCTTAATAAAAAGAAACTCATTGATTCATAAAAGATATAACTAAAACTTTTGATCAATAGTAACGACCTTCTAGTCTAATCCTTCAAACAATTTCTTAGCTCTGTCTTGTTCGTAAAATATTTCCTTCATATTTAAGTCACACAAAATTCATAGTTAATCTCACTCTCTTATACAATTCTTATTCTTTTCAATCAATGTATTGTGATTTGTCCATTGAAACCACCAACAGTGTCGACCACAAAAAATAGGCATTATCAATACAAACTCGACCACCTTGAAAAGAAATATTCAAAGTGGTCCACCCTATGAAGTAGAAAGAACCCAATTACATCCCAAAAAAATTATTTTTCAAATAATATAATTAATACATAAGTATCTCAACTTCTTCTAAAATTAGACCCAAAGGTAATGTGTGAAAATGCATTAAAAATAGGTTATCAGTCGGCCCCCAAAACATTCTTTAATGCATGAAATGTCATATAAAGTATGAAACACCATATAAAAAGTATCTTAATACTCTTATCTCTCCTATTGGACTATATCTAGTCCCAAATATTGTGTGTGTCAAATGTAGACCTCTAAACAACATAAACAATTCAATAGGTCATTGCGTGATTAATTCTAAGAAAGCATTAAACTATGAAAATAATAAATCAATCTAAAGCAACCTATTGCCTTCTAGTAGGCAGGAGTATGATTTTTCTCTCAGATCGTCACAAACCCAATGACTTGACACTATCTAAATGAAGGACTTACAAATATGATTATTCTATGATAGAAGTACAAAAATATTGATCCAATGATTAGCTTAATTGATTTTAAAACCCAAATTAAGTGTACCTAGATTATCAATTTAAATGATTGAAACATATAAATATGAAAAATACTAAATGCTTAATGAAAGATAAGAGATAAAAATAGCATAATAAATCTACTTCAAAAATCTTGGATCCTTGTGATGGGCATGAAGCTTTCTTTTATTGGAAATCTCTCTCGAACCAACGATTGAGATTGAACTTCGAAGAACGGACAAGATTGATTCAAAGAAGCACAATCCATGTGCATGGAAGACCATTGGTTGAGAGAGTCAGTTAACTAAATTGACTGATCATTCATTCAGGAAACTTCTAAAATCGGAAGAGGAGTTAACTGACTCAGCTTTCAGTTAACTAGATTATTTCCAAAATGAGGAAAAGAAAAACCTAAGTTAACATGAACAAGAAATATTTTTTTCTAATTTTATTTTTAGTCAACTAAAATGATGACACATAAGTGCACTTTAAAATATTTAAATGATTTAAATACACTTTTTACTCAATTTACTATTTTAATTCATTTTTTACATTTAATTGACAATTATCTATTTATGTAATCATCATACTAGGATATTAATTAAATAAATGACATAAGGTTTAGTTACAAATATTTTGGGATTTAGGAATTAAATAATTAAGTCAAGTGCGATGATAGAATAGGACATGTTAAAGCTTTTTCTTGTAGAATCTTAATGTAGCATCAATGCTTGACTCTATGACTCCCAACTCCTGGTCTACCAAGTAAAAGTGTAACTAATGAGGATCAAATCCTTCTTCACTTTGAGCTCCAAAGACTCAGGCGGGTGTACCTCTTGTGACTTGCTGCTTCATAGTAAATCTTACAGAGGATTAGTGTCTCAAACACTGATATTCAATATTCATACATGGAAAACTATAAAGTAAAGATTGGTTTAGTTTTAAAGATTACAGGCAACCCTAACCCAAACCAGTACCAAATTCTAGGGTACATAGTCAATAAGAATGCATCTCAACCATACGATATTAATAAAACTAATTGAAACCCAAACAAGATGGCTTACAACTTGTTCTCTACAACTCAAATATTAAATCATTAGATTCATATATAAATTTTAAACCCCCTAAAATATGCTCATAGGAATTACACTCCCCTTAGAAGTAACCTCAAAATATATATCAAAACTTTCCTTACAAGTCTATGCATTTAAAATGCCTTACAAACTAAATTAACAAAAATCCAAACATATATACGAAGATAATAAAAAATCATGAAGGGATCCCAAAGATATTTCTATTCATAAAAATGACTTCAATACATTATGTATCTTCTCAGACGGCTAAAAATCAAAAATAAAGTCTAGACCAGAACTGGCAATCCTTCCTTGATTGATCAAAAAAAATGACCGACCCTTTTACAATGAAGAAGAAAGAAGATATAGAAGGGGAAAAACATAACTTCAACCCTAACTGACACTTGTCTCCTTCCAAAATACCTCTGCAAATATCTTCTCCTTTTCAACCACTAAAATCTGATATGTTTTTCTCCTTTAATCTTCCTTTGAAACTTCTCTAGAATCCTTCTGTGAATGCTCCTTTTTGACATTTGAAAATAACAAAAATATCACTAAAGTCTTCTCACTTTATATACTTTTGTTATACTTGTGTAAACTTTATTTAACTATGCATATTTAATTAGTATTCTCTATTTCTAGACATTACTAAGTTTATACTTCTGCAAATTTATTCTTTATTCTTCACATGTCTCTTTTCCGCACATTTTGCCCAGACATCACCAGATTTCCCCATGTGTCACCTGCTAACTAGTTCTAAAATACACTTGGGTACCTGCATCACCCAGACCTACCACTATGTTTATCATGAGATTCAATGACTAAGCAATCTCCCGATCTCCAGATGTTGGCTCCTTAACTGTCAAGATCATGAGATTAAGAGATAACCGCCTTCTCCATATCTCTGAATGTTTGAGGTAACCACAGTCATATTTTGAGATTCAGTGACTGGGGGATCTATTGATATCTATATTTTTGAGGTAACTACGGTCATATTTTGAGATTCAACAACTAATGGATCTCCTAATCTCTAGATTTTATCTCCTTAACTATCAAGCTCATGAGATTCAGCAACTGACTGCCTTCTCCAAATCTCTGAATGTTTCTTTCTTAACCGCTAAGATTACAAGTTTAAGCGACTGAGGGATCTCCAAATCTCTTATCATTTTCTGCTTAACCGCTAAGATTATGAGATCCAGAGATAAAATTTTCACTAGGTCGCTTAATACTTGGAACTAATTGTTGATTCTCAAGAGATTTGGAGATAGTTGCTTCACCAGATCGCTGAATGCTTCCTTCTTTGCCACATCACCGCCAAAAACATTTTGTCGTCAAAGAGGACATAGTCACCAATCAGGTTGAGCATGTTCATCGAGGAACCACCTACATGCAATCTCTAAGAGCCTCCTTCTCTTTCCTCATATCAACATGTATGTGTTTTAGGATATAAACATTGAGAACCCCACTCCCCCACCAATGTGTGATGATTATTTTTATAGTTTTCAAACATAACTCTCTAACCGCGCCTCAAATTTTTTTTTCCTTACCTTCGGCTAGTGCAACACTTCACTGGCCCCCAAGTACGTGAAATCTCTAAGAGCTATCACTCTTTATTCATTTTACATTGTGATTGTTTCGGTATAAAATTATTGAAGATATTCCAACCACCTTGCATGTAGAACTAAAATTATTAAGGTTAGGCATTTTAAAATTTCTTGCGTGCATGTGCATGCATCCACAGCTTTCATTCACACTTGTGCAACCTCTCCCTCTTGGTTGATGAGCAGCTACTTGTTCCTTTACTTGTGCAACCTCTTACTTTACATCATGCACAACCTTCTATGCATCCATGTGTAACCTCTTGTAAACCATGTCAAACACATAAATCTTGTCAAGAAAGTGCTTGGGAAAAATAATGAATTTGAGTAGGAGATACCACCACTGGGAACATTGACTCATTCAAATGCAATGTACATGCGTACGCAAGGATTTTGTCTGATTCAAAACCATGTGCAAGATATAACTGATCAAACTTGGTAATTCTGAAACACTGTGCAAATGCAGATGCAAACTCAAAACATAAAATATTGCTATTCAAACTCATTTGGTAAAAATACCAAATGGTCTCCTAAGGCTTTGAAATCTTGTAGATAGGTTCATTAAAAAAATTTGAGCATGGATCAACCACTAGCCTCATATGGAAATCAACTGGTTACAAGATATGTACTTCTGAAAATGATTGTTCTGCAAAATCAACTCAGTCAACAATGGTAATCTGCATCAATCGCTTTTGATCTTGATTTCAGAAGCCCACCAAATGCAAACCCTATGGTCTGAAAACGTGGAACTGGATTCATTTTCACATAAGAATACAATTTCTCCATTTTCTTGTTTTGACAGTCAATTGTTCAACAAACATTTCTTCTCAAAGTCAGCCACTTAACAACTTTATGATTTCAAACTCAGTCATACTGCATAAATCTGATTTGGAATCGGCTGAGAAAACTGACCAAATGGATTGACCAAGATCTGAAAATATTGATGAAGATACACTTCTATGATTACAATATAGGGGAAAACTCAATTCCTTATGAAATCCAACTAGGTGAAAATTGTGGGACCCCAAAGTAGGGTACTTTGTAATTCTGTGTTTTCACACCTAGAAAAATTGAATAAATTGCAAACAGAAATGCTTTGGAAAAATTATCACATGAAGCCACAGGGATCTAGAAATGGAAATGGAGATTTAGTTTAATTCCTACAATGTCTTGGAGAAAATTTTATACCAGGTAGTTCAATTGGACCTAAGCTACAGATCTACAAAGTGGGTCACTTAGTAAAAATTGGAAACGTGCAAAGTGCAGATTCAGGTAAACACCTTTAAATAGCTACCTCAAAAACATACCCAATCTAACTTCTAAAATCTTCCATCCACTACAATTACTCCATTATAGGTGCTAAACACATTCTCCAAGCGGTCTCTCATACAAATTTCCAGGTCTCATTTTACTTGCATGCGAAGTAGGCCTTCTCAAAAGTTTTTTGGGGCACTGACTTTTGCCTTAGAGAAATTTTCAACTTAGTCACTCAAAATTTATCCAAAATTTGGGGGTTCCAACAATGGCTCTGGTTGGGGATACCTTCCTCCTATGGGAAAGTACGAGACTTGGAATCTCATGGTAGAGCAAACCATTCAAAAATATCAAACTTACTCTCTTCACTTCAAAAACTGGGCTCCTTATTTAAAACCAAACACGACACACACTGCTGAAAGCAAAGCGACTGTACAAATATACAGATTATTCACAAATAGCCTCAAGCCTTTTAAAAAATTAAATCAACACTAACCTCTATCAAATATCTGATTTTCATCTCCATGAATCAAAGGTAAAATGAAATCATTACTTCCATCTACCTGATCAAACACACCGCTATTTCTTCTCATTTTATCACTCAAAAAATAATCAACACATTCATTGTCACTTGGTACTTGGAAATCACAAAATTATTGAATGTGTTGATCATTATGTAACATAAGGTTGTCACATTTTTAAAATTTCTAACCAGCTGAAAAGAAAAGAATTCCAACTCAGCCAAATAGCTGGAAACATGTTGACTTACTTCAACACATGCTTGGACATGAAAGGAAAAAATTTCATATTCCACCCTATGTGTATTACACAAGCACTCAAGAAAACCACTATGAACTACAACCTCTGATTTGACATTTAATTCATTCTGAGAAACTTCATTCACTTCCATGCTATCAGAATCTTCAAAATCAACACTAGGGGTAGATTGATCATCAGAGAAGGTCATTGAATTAAAAATTTGATCCCGGTCACCATCATCACTCATTTCACAATCTGATATAACATTCAAATCATCTGAATTTTCAACTATTTCTACATACAAAGGATTAGAAACCATATGAAAATCCTTCTCAAAAATATTATAGCAAAGCACCAGCTGATCCATATCTACTTTGTTGTCAAAAAGTGGATTAAAGACTTCATTATATCCACAATCAACTTCAATATCATAGTCATCATCATCAATGAGATAAAAATATGAATCAGCATCATCAATATTCGAACATCCATAAACACAATGAGTTTGAGAAGATATGCAACTATAGTCATGATCCACAAAAGGAAAATCACCATTGCCTTCAACAAAACTTGCATGGTTATTCTGAATTCTTTGGGACTCAACCTTTTCAAACATATATGTTGGATTAACAACACCTTTTCGATGAGAATATTGAGAAGGAACATAATCTTCTATAGGAATAGTTGCAACTAGTGGGACAAAAATATCATAAGAACTTGCAACATTAATTTCAAGTAGAGGTACCTTGAATAATTTCTCATTCGCATTGTATTGAATGTTTTCTTGTGGAAAAATCATAGGCTGCAACATATCTTCTTTATTTGAATCAACTATGCACTCTTCTGACTCAATATCATTATCAACAAGAAATGATGGCTCTTCACCAAGTTGGCCATCATCATCACACATGAGTGACTCATATAAAGTTGCAAAAACATCATCAAAATTTTGCACTGTAATATCACTTTCATTAGATGAGTAGCTTTTTCTTCTTCTTCATCTTCAACATAAGACTGCAAACAACTTCCTCCTACAGCCTCATATTTTTTCTCATAGAAACCGTCATGCCTCTTAGGATCAACAACTTCACATGATAAATCACAGGATGCAAACATACAAATTGAAAAATCAATAGTATCATCATTGTTGGATTGTTGTTCAAACTAAAAAGCATGTGTATCTTTATCAGCACACCTAAGCCTTTTATTTGAATTATAATCACCACAAGATTTCCCTTGATTTTTTCTTCGTGTAAAATCCTTGTATGAGCATTCCTTTTTTAGCATCTCTGTGTTATCATCATTGTTATATAGGAAAAAATAATTCATCATTGTCTTAAACAAATCAGCATTCTCACAATCATCTCCAACACATGATAAGTATTCATCCTCTTCACAAGGCTGCATATAAACCAACACCTTATCTTCAAAAAGATCAGGGCAATTATGGCACCATTAATCCTCTTCCTCAACCAATTCCTCACACATGTCCTCTTGGAAATTCCCATGTGACAAAAATATGGGTTGAGAAACATCTTCCTCATTTGGCCATAATATGCAATCCTCATCCTCACTATCAATGTTAGCAAAGTTTGATATAACCTCACCATTTGGGGATTCAACATTGTCATCTGATGAAACACCTTTCCCCTCTTTACTTTCCACATTTGACTGCAAACAATTTGTTTCTGCAGCGCTATAACTAGAATAACTAGTTTCCATTATATATGCATCAAGGACATTATGCAATTCTTCACTAACCATGTTAAAACCAATGTGAGGGGAAACTATTGCTTGCAGAAAACACTCTTCATTCACATTTTCTTTTGAATCATAGTTTGAATCATTGTTAGTAAGATCAGCAAGGATACAAATACTTTGACATTGATTTTCATTTCCTGATCCACTTATGACAACGAACCCCAACATATAGAAAACCTTTCATAATTCCATATTTTAAATTATTTTCAATGTTCATTGCTGTCATAAAAGCTTAATGTAAAGTCTTAGGCTCTTTATCTCTCAATAAGAAGCTCATTTTTTTTACCAAAAACACCCAAATAAATTACCAAACATACTTGATCATTAGGCCTATGGCTTCTTGGAACTAATTCATCTTCTTCAATCTCAATCTCCATCAATTTCTTCAACACATCACTTGCATTTATTCTTTCAGCAAACTGCTGCATGAAAGTTGAACTCAACAATTCCCATGATGAAATAGAACCTATTGGTAAGGAAGAAAACCAATCCGTGGCATCTTCTTTCAAAGATTGAACCAACAACTTCATGAAAACATCTTCATGGTAAATCTCATAATCACCCATCACATCAGCAAATTCTTGCAAATGCTTACATGTTGAATCTGATCGTTTCCCCTTAAACTCTTCTAAATGCTTCCTAATCTCAGTAGGAATTTCATTTGGGAAACCATAAATTCCATCAAAGTATAATGGCACATATCTTTGGATAGAAAAATTTATGCAATAATTCATTATGGGTTGCACTCTTTGTGAAATCATATTCGATATTTCTCACATATATTTAAAAAAATCACACATCTACTGGAGATTTTTGGCATGAACCTTACAACTTCAATCATCTACCTTTTGAATCACTATGAATCTCACCCGTCAACCAAATGTTGTTTGATAATATTCATAAAACCCTTTCTTATCAATCATTTGGAATCATTAGAACAAAAATATTATGCAAGCACTAGTGCAGAGCTTAGAGTTACCACCCAATATAAATTGGGAAATATTACAATAATAACTTGCAAGGACCTTCTTACGCTGTTCAACAATTTTAAAATATACTTCAATGGCTCACAAGATATAACTTCAGATGAAAAAAAAATACTAGTACAGTTCCCAGTAATGAGCTCATAGTCTTATATCATAAAAGATACTCTTCAACTCTATGCAATCATTGTCTTCAAAATAATAACATACTTCTCATGTTTGGATGACTTAAATTTAAACCAAGAAATATAATGAACTTTAGACCTATTTTCCTTTGTTTAGTGACTTCTTCACCTTATAAGGAACTTTTATTTCTCATAAAAACACAAGGATTACCTGGAAATAAAATTTGCAGTTGTTGCTCATTTCTCTTTGAGTGGAAACATAGAAAATCTAGATCCTTATTTATAGTTCCATCAGGTTATTTTCACATAGATTCGCCACCTCCTTGCAGAGTAAAAACTTCAAACAACAAAAGGCATTTGGAATTTATATTCTTTTCTGGGTTTTCTCCAACCAGCAAAGCCACAAATCTTCTTTATACTTGCTGCAATAAAAACACTTCCTGGATGTCCTTACACAAATCTAAAATAAATTTCAGATTCTACTCCTTGACTCTTTCATACAATACCAGATTTTCCTGGATGATTTTAACAATTTTTAACATCGCTCCCTAACAGAGTCACCATTTTGTTGGAGCTTTTTCTTGCAAAATATTAATGTAGAATCAATGCCCAACTCTATGAATCCTAACTCTTGATTCTATGAAGTAAAATTATAACTAATGAGGATCAAATCCTACTTCACTTTGAGCTCCACAAACTCACGCGGGTGTACCTCTTGTGACTTACTGCTTCATAGTAAATCTTATAGTGGATTAGTGTCTCAAACACTGATATTCAACATTCATACATGAAAAAATATAAATTAAATATTGGTTTATTTTTAAATATTTGCAAGCAAGCCTAACCCAAACCAGTGCCAAATCCTAGGGTATAGAGTCAATAAGAATGCATCTCAACCATACCAGATTAATAAAACTAACTAAAACCCAAACAAGATGCCTTACAAATTGCTCTCTAAAACTCAAATCTTAAATCATCATATTCATATATAAATTTTAAACCCCTTGAAATATGCTCATAGGAATTACGCTCCCCTTATAAGTAACATAAAAACATATATCAAAACTTGCCTTACAAGTCTATGAATTTAAAATGCCTTACAAACTAAATTCATAAGAATTTGGAAACATATATGCGAAGACAATAAAAAATCAAGAAGGGATCCCAAAGACATTTCTATTCATCAAAATGACTTCAATACATTTTGTATCTTCTCAGACTGCTAAAACTCAAAAACAAAGTCTAGACCAAAACTGGCAATCCTGCCTTGATTGATCAAAAAAAATGACCAACCCTTTTACAATGAAGAAGCAAGAAGATATAGAAGGGAAAAACCACAACTTCAACCCTAACTCACACCTATCTCCTTCCAAAATACCTTTGCAAATATCTTCTCTTTTTCAACCACCAAAATCTGATGTCATTGTCTCCTTTAATCTGCCTCTGAAACTTCTCTAAAATCCTCTTGTGAATTCTCCTTTTTGACATTTGAAAATAACAAAAATATCTCTAATGTCTTCTCATTTTATATAATTTTGTTATACCTGTAAAAAATTTTTTTAACTATGCAGATTTAATTAGTATTCTCTATTTCTGGACACTACTAAGCTTATACTTCTGCAATGTTATTATTTATTCTGCACATGTCTCTTTTCTACACATTTTTCCCAGACATCACCAGATTTTTCCATGTGTCACCTGCTAACTGACTCTGAAATACACTTAGGCACCTACATCACCTAGACCTACCACCATGTTTATCATGAGATTCAGCGACTAGGCAATCTCCCGATCTCTAGATGTTAGCTCCTTAATTGTCAAGATCATGAGATTAAGAGATAACCATCTTCTCTAGATCTTTGAATGTTTGAGGTAACCATGGTCATATTTTGGGATTCAATGACTGAGGGATCTCCTGATCTCCAGATTTTTGAGGTAGCTACATTCATATTCTGAGATTCAATGACTAAGGGATCTCCTGATCTCCAGATGTTAGCTCCTTAACTCTCAGGCTCACAAGATTCAGCAACTGACCAGCTTCTCCAAATCTCTGAATGTTTCCTTCTCAATCGCCAAGATTACGAGATTAGGTGACTAAGGGATCTCCAGATCTCTCAATGTTTCCTGCTTAACTGCTAGGATTATGAGATCTAGAGATAACCTTTTCTCTAGGTCGCTTAATACTTGGAACTAACCACCGATTCTCAGGAGATTTGGAGATAGTTGCTTCTCTAGATTGTTGAATGCTTCCTTGCCATGTCAATGCCAAAATTTCTTTATTGTTGAAGTAGAGACAGTCACCAACCAAGTTGAGCATGTTCATTGAGGCACCACCTGTATTTGATCACCAAGAGCCTCCTGCTCTTTGTTCAATTTAGTATGTATATGTTTTAGGATATAAACATTGAGAACTCCACTCCCCCACCAATGTGGGAAAATTATTTGTATAGTTTTCAAACATAACTCTCTAACTGCGTCCCCAAAAAAAATTTCTTTACCTTCAACCAGCGCAGCACTCCACTGGCCCCCAGGTGTACACAATCACTAAGAGCTCTTGCTCTTTATTCATTTCACATTGGGAGTGTTTCAGTATTAAATAATTGAAGATATTCCAACCAGCATGCATGTGGGACTAAAATTCTTAAGATTTAGGCCATTTAAAACTTGTTGTGCGCCTGTGCATGCATCCACAACTTTCATTCACACCTTCATAGCCTCTCCCTCTTAGTTCATGTGCAACCTCTTGTTCCTTTACTAGTGCATCCTCTTACTTTACATCATGCACATCCTTCTATGCATCAATGCGCAGCCTCTTGCAAGCCATGTCAAACACATATAAATCCTGTCAAGAAAGTGCTCGGGAAAAATACTGAATGTGATCCGGAGAGACCACCATTGGGAACACTGAGTCATTCAAATATAAAGTACATGTGTATGCAGGGATTTTTTCTGATTAAAAACCATGTGCAATATGTAACTGATCAAACTTGGTAATTATGAAACACTGTACAAATGCATATGCAAACTCAAAACATATAATATTGTAATTCAAACTGATTTGGTAAAAATGCCAAATGGACTCCTAGGGCTTTGAAATCTTGCATATAGGTTCATTAAAATGTTGTGATCATGGAAAAAACAATATCCTTATATGGACATCAACTGGTTACAAAATATGTACTTCTAAAAATGATTGTTCTGCAAAATCAACTCAGTCAACACTAGTAATCTACATCAATCGCTTTTTATTTGATTTCACAAACCCATGAAATGCAAACCCTATGGTCTAAAAACCTGGAACTGGATTCATTTTCGCATACAGAATACAATTTTTCCATTTTCGTGTTCTAACAGTCAACTGGTCAACTAACATTTCTTCTCAAAGTCAGCCACTTCAACTTTATGATTTCAAACTCAGTAATACTGCATAAATCTAATTTAGAATCGGCTGAGAAATCTGACCAAATGGATTGACCAAGATCTGAAAATCTTGATGAAGATACACTTCCATGATTACAATATAGGGGAACACTCAATTCCTTATAAAATCCAGCTAGGTGTAAATTGTGGGACCGCAAAGTAGGGTACTTTGTAATTCTGTATTTTCACACCTTGAAAACTGAATAAATTACAAACAGAAAGGCTTTGGAAAACTTATCACATGAAGTCACAGGGATCTAGAAATAGACATGGAGATTCAATTTCATGCCTACAATATATTGGAGAAATTTTTATACCAGGTAGCTCAATTGGACCTAAGCTGCATATCTCCAAAGTCGGTCGCTTAGTAAAAACTGGAAACATGCAAAGTGCAGATTCAGGTAAACACCTTTAAGCGGCTACCTCAAAAACATACCCAATCTGACTTCTGAAAGCTGAAACCCACTAAAATTAATCCATGATAGGTTCTAAACACATTCTCGAAGCGGTCTCTCATATAAATCTTCAGGTCTCATTTTACTTGCATGTGAAGTAGGCTTTCTTAAAAGTTTTTTGGGGCACTCACTTTTGCCTTAGAGAAATTTTCTACTTAGTCACTCCAAATTTATCCAAAATTTGGGGTTTCCAACATGACCTAGGGTTTAGGTCAAATCAGACTAAAGATGATGAATTTCATTTAGGTTAGGACTTAAGGTGATCAAGATTAGGGTTTTCTTGATGAGAGATTGAGAGTAGGGGATTAGGGTTTAGTTGACCATTTTTAGGTCATTACAACTATTATGAATCAAGTCACCACAAATAGTTGAGTCAGCCAAAAGACAATATAGGGGGCAGAATACATGTGAAAACAAATCTACACTTGTGAAGAAAAACAACAAGCGATATCTAAACTAAAACACCAGACAAACCATTTGACCAAGTCCACCAAACCACATACATTGAAATTCCTCTATGAAGAAATGAAAGTGATGTTGGATTACTGAGAGGGGGTGAATCAGAAAAATATGATACTTTAAATTTTAAAATTCAACTCTGATTCAACTCAGTAGAATAAACAGTAATAGTAACCAAATCACCAAATAACTTCAATAACTCAAATAGTAACTTGCATAAATAGTAAATAACATGCACATGAATCATTCAACATATTTAACACCATATTTAATGAGGAAACCCAATTTGGAAAAAACCTATGTGGGAATTATCACCCACAAATGAAAATATTCTTCTGAAGTATGCTCGGTTAAAAGCTAATCATGTTAAAGATTACAATACACAGTTATATGTGACCCTTTTAGGGGATTTACCTCAGACCCATTAAGATCTTCACCCTATTAGGAGTGGCCTGGTTAGAGGACTTTGAACACTATTTTAGAATGTTACTCTTTGAGCAGTGTATAAAATGATCTGTAAAATTACAAATACCTCTTTCTTGATCAAATTCCTTATGCTCTCTTTCTGACCACTGACATCAATACCTCATCTGCCTCTGCTCTAAACTTAGATTTTCACCTCTTTTCTCTTCACTGCATCACTCGGTAGCACTTCAACACTTCAAGTTTCTAGCCCTTTGATAATCAAATTTATCCTTTAAATAGACTTTGTTTTTGCCTCTTAATCTCCTTGATTAGGTTTTCCTTCAATCACGCTCAGTCGTTAGATTATCTCTTTCAATTGATTCGATGAACTTGAAACTTGATTAGCCACTTCAGCATCACCTTGGAACTTGCACTTTTCTTGGAAATAAAACCTTCACTTTTTCCACTCAATCTATACCATAGATTTCTTCCTTGAATTTTCTCATGCATAGAACTTGTAACCAACTTATTCTTCATTCTTGGAATCCTCCAGATTGTTGTAGTTCACTATTAAATGTGTTCTTATCCTTGTTTCTAACATATGTTGTGCTTGACAACTAACTCTAGGTTCGGTGACTAACATGCACTTCTTAGTGCTTCAATGTCTCGGTGTCCAGTCTGACTTACATAACCCTTTACCGATAGTTCTTTCTTCTTAGTAACTTAACTCTTTAGTCTTACTGACTTTCCCAATCTTCTTTAGCGACTTGATAAAGTAGAAACCAATTATCTCAATATGAACTTATTATTATCTATTCTTTATCTATTTCTCAATTAAATTAACTTCGAAAGATATGGCAATTCAATATGAACCAGAAATCAATTTCTTGACATCAATGACAAAATAACAACTAATCTAATCCTTTCTACAATCTTGTATACCTCTAATCTCGGTCTTCATCATCATCTCCATCTGTTGAGTAACAATCTCCACCTTTATCATTGATGGAAACACTATCAATTGATGATGGCATACTCTAACATCTTTGTTATGTATTTACTCCCTATGAGCTATTTGATCTTGTTCTCCTTCTTCGTTCATTCTCTCTTAACATCTTTATGCATATTCTCTCTCTTTCTATATCATTCATTCTTTGTATTCATCAATTATTTATTCTCCCTCTTTGACAATAATGGCAAAGGTTCTTACTTCTAAAAACTTGTTCAGGTAGTGGATCATATTGGATTAGGCTGAAAGCTAATCTCCCAAGAACACCTGCATGCAAACCTGTCACATGGAAGAAGCAAAGACAGAAGAGAGAAGAAGCTATGGATGCCAAAAATCCAGAGACATCATATCCATGTTCAAAGAATGAATTTCTATTATGAACAAAATGATTACAATACAATCTCCTTACAAAATACAAAGAGGTGAATCCTTATAAAAGGAAACACGAAACCC
>MU228428.1:657372-667903 GCA_018584345.1 Thuja plicata | reverse complement strand
CCCAATGGGAAAAAATTTACCCCAAAAAGAGATGAACTAGATGAAGGAAACAAAGCCTCCAATCTAGGAAAAAAGTTCCAGAGAAAGGAACAAGAAAGAGCAAGAAGCATCTCTGAAGCATGAGGCTATAAACACTGTCAGAAGTAACTGCTGGAACCCCCACTGAAGTGCATGACCAGGTAGAGAAGACAAAGTCTGAAGAGCTGATCAATCAAACCAAGGAAGAAATAGAACCAACAGGTGAACCCCCCCATAATGCTGAACAGGGAGAGGAGTGACAGGAACACTGAAATGCAATGCCAGAAACATCTGCAGAAAGCAGAATCAGGAACACCAATAGTGCAATCGAAGTACAAGCACAGGATAAAGGGCACTGTCACTGACATACAGCATGGGATAATATCATGGAAGGTATGCTCACTTGACAAAGGTGGATGAGCACAAAATGGCAAAATATCATAACCCCCCATGGCACTTTATAACTGAGTGCGAGTATAAAAAACACATAAGGTGCTCAAAATCCCAGATATGAAAAAGTAGGCACTTTATCTTAGTGCATTTACAAAAATAAAAATGCTACAGAAGAGAAGCATACAAGCTCAGAAGTCAGAAAGAAGAGTGAGCCAGAAGAACAGAAGAAGAGATCCCAAGACCTGTAGAACCCAAGTAATTCGCCAAAGTGCAAAAAAAAAATCTCAAAGGACAGAGACCCTAGAGTAGAATCTATAAAAAAGACCCCTGCAATTGAAAATCTCACTAAACCAGCTTTTTGACGATATCTGGTTTTCCAAAAATAGAGTCTGGATGAGCAAGATATGGCTCTCGGAAGGCAAAACCAAACATCAGACTTTGACAGCAAAAAACACTGTAAAAAATGCAGAGCCAAAAAACCTAACCACCATAGTCAGAAAGAGCTTGGAAAGAGCTTTTTGACGATATAACAAAGTCCAAAAAAGGCCTTTGTATGCTCCAGATAGAACGAAAAATGTGAGAAGGGCCCAAAAATGCTCCAAAAGCTAGGTTTTAAGCCCCTAGGGCTAAAAAAAATTGGGCCCCTAGGCGCATGGCGCATGCAGGGGCTGAAACTGGAGCCCTTAGTCACCATATGACTGACCACAGTGTAGAGAAGAGCCCTTGGGGCTTAAAAACCCATCGAGCGGCGCAAGTGGTGGCGGGACCGGGGTGGGGAGCAGTGGGGGTCACGAAGGGCAGCGGCGGCAGGCGAAGGAAGGCGGGTCGGGTGGTGGGCGGCGGCGAGGGCCGGGAGGAGTAGGGGCCGGCAGAGCTGCTTCCAGAGGAGCCCGCAGTGGGTGGCGCGGTGGTGCCTTTTTAAACACACTGCCCGCGCTTTAAAAAAGTGAAAAAACCTTAGAAAAATAGATTATTTTAATTTTTTTATTTTGTTTCTCGGTTTTCGTGCCGTATGGAACTAGAAACCAAAACAATTTTGCCTCCAGAGCCCAGATGTCCAAAATGGATAAGTTTTATATATATTATGGGGTTTTTGGGTGCTCTAAGCTTAATGGAGATGTCTGTTTGAGCTCATAGTGACCAGAAACAAAACCCAAAACAAAAAATACATAAAAAACCTTTAAAACCCTTGAAAACCTTCTATTTTTGGCACGCTTCAATGAAACACAAATAGCAAGCAACAAGCGAGCTCTGATACCATGTTGGATTAGGCTAAAAGCTAATCTCCCAAGAAAACCTGCATGCAAACCTGTCACATGGAAGAAGCAAAGACAAAAGACAGAAGAAGATATGGAGGCCAAAAAGCCAGAGACATCATATCCATATTCAAAGAATGAATTTCTATTATGAAAAAAATGATTACAATACAATCTCCTTACAAAATACAAAGAGGTGAATCCTTATAAAAAAAATATGAAACCCTAAAAGAAAAAACCTAAGGTGAGCTTAAGCATCTAGAGTGAATAGGTGAGTTATTAATTAGATCAAAATGATTTAATTAATAACTCAAAGGTCTATTACTCTAACAGATCATACCTTGCATGTACTAATAACTCATTACATATATAATTACATTACACAACTTTAGGACACACCTAAAGTGTGAACACTAGCATCAAATCACAATATAGATATTCTATTGAGTCCTAGAATTGATCCAGCATGCATTATTCTCTATTGGATTTTGGATAGGGGTAGGACCCCTAATTTACCTCGAAGATACTCAAAATCATCCTTCAATAGAGGATTAGTAAATATATCTGCTAATTGCTCCTTTGAGTGCACATACTCCAACATTATGTGCTTGTCTTGAACTTTATCTCTCAAGTAATGATACTTGATAGAGATGTGCTTGGTCTTAGAATGCATCACTCCATTCTTTGATATGTTTATATCACTTGTGTAATCATAGAAAATAGTTATTGGATCGATAATCTCCTCTTCCATACCTTCAAGTAGATCTTTGATCCATACAATGTTTTCCCAATTCATAGTTGCATTAACATATTCAGCCTCAAAAGTAGACTATGATATATAACTTTGCTTCTTACTCAGCCATGTTACTAATCCTTCTCCTAGAAAGAAATCTCCTCCACTTGTACTTTTTATGTCATCAAATTTTCCATCCCAATCAGCATCAGTGTAGACCTTAAATTTAGAGGTTCCTCCTTTCTTGTACAATAGACCAAAGTCCTCAGTTCCTTTTAAATATCTAAATATCCTCTTAACTATAAACATATCTGATTCCTTTGGATTGGAAATAAATCTTGCAATAATACCAACTACATGAGCTATATTAGGTATTCTATGTACAACATATTTTATCTTACCAATCATTGATTGGTAGAGTGTCTGATTTACTTCCTTTGATAACTTGTAACTAGTGATCATCAATGTTCCAACCAGTCTTGAGTCTTCCATCCCAAAAGTCTTTGCGATCTCTTTGATGTACTTTGATTGTGTAATATATATCCCATCTTTCACTTATTGAATCTGTAGTCCAAGAAATAATTTTATCTCCCCTATCATAGACATCAAATTTGTAATACCCACATCTTAGGTTGCTTTTCAATTTGTGGATGCCAAACTCTTTTAGGCATTTTGGATGTATGTGTGGATTTAATCGAATGATTCAGATGATATTTATGTATTATATTTTAGTATGTTGTTGATCCATTGTTAGCATGTTATATCTTTTGTGTATATATGATTTACGGTTGTTTATTGATGCTTATGTATATGTTAGGTTTCATTCCGGTTATGGTTTTCTGACAATACTGACCTTAGATGTATATGCACATGGATCATTGTATGTTTTTGTTACTATTTGATGTGCTTGGTATGGTATGGGACAGAGTTGTAGTTACTTGCTTCGGCGAGATCCACATGATAACCTAGTCTCAACCATTGTTTTCCATATGATATATACATGTATGTTTCATCTTTGTGATGACAAGATTGTAGGTACCGGGCTACGTCTTCCCTGAATTGGCAGGAGTGAGCGCCCCCTATCGCATTAATCTCAATGGTAAGAGAGGAGAGATAGTTTTCAGGTCCAAATCCTATCTTAAATCAAATTGTCCTTGTTAGTGGACAAGTATCTGTTTTGAAAACCCTGACCGAATTCGTATAGTTGATAGGAATTCGTGTATCCCTTTCCTAGTGTATGCTTGATTTTGCTTGTTGTCGATTTCAGGTGCTTGATTTGATTGTTTGAGTGCTATATCATGTTATTTATTTAATTGAATATTATTGCAATTAATTATTAAATATAAGGTATTTAATTAATTGAAAATTAAAATAAATACCTATGTTTAATTGAAAGTTTAATTAAAGTGAAATTATTGAATATTAGAGTAAATGAGCCTTTATGCTTAATTAAATATTTAGTTGCATGGTTAATTGATTAAGTTAATTGAAATTATCTATCATGCATTTTCAATTTAACACTTTTCTTTTATATTCCTAAGTTGAGTTTTGCATGCTTTAAGTGGAATTGAAAATAAAAGAATTATGTTAATTAATAATTAGAGAATTTATTTTCCCTTTAGGGTTTTCACTTTTGGAAACCTAATTGCTTGGGATATCTATATCTTTGGATTGGAAGCCTTTTTGGAGGTTGTTCAATCAGGGAGAAGGAAAAACCAGGTGATTGGGATTTTGAGAGAGAGATTGCTTAGATTTGTAGCTTCTTTTACTTGGTATTGTGGATTCTTCTTGCTTGGATTTTGGGAAATTGTGCTTCTCATCAGTTATTGAGGTAGGGTCTTCATCTTTTGAATTCTAGTTTTCAGATCCCTGTCTTCTATGCATCTAAAAGCTACGACCCCTTTTGTGTGATCTTTCTTGTTTGAAGTATTTAGTGTTTTCATTGATTTAGAGTTGAAAAATGTGATCTTGGTATCAATTTGGGTTTTCCTTCAAGCTTGCATGTCAGATCTATGTTTGTGGGCATAAAGGGTTTCATTTTTGGGTGTTAAAATTTAAAGGGCATTAGGGTTTTCAATTGATGTGTATGAGTTTTCAATTTTGGGCCTTAGGGTTTCAGATATGTAGGAGGAAGACTTCTTTGAGGAAGAATTGATATATGTTGTTAAAATCACTTGAGACCCTCAGATCTATAGCTTCTTGCCATGGAAATATGAATTTCATACCCTCACCATGTCTTTGCCCAAACCCCTGATCAACCTGTAAGAAAATGAGGAAAATGGGTTAAAATTGCACGTTTGGTAACAAGAAAACCCTTCTTGAAATAAATAAATAATTATATTTAAATTAGTCTTCTTATTTTTATCATCATGCATGTTTTAGAGAAAATGAGAATCTCTTTCCTATTTTTATTTATTATGTTTATTGAAAATAAAAGCCTATATTGTTAGAAATATAGCTTAATGTATTGCTTTTAAAAAAAATATATAGTTTCTCCTTTAAGATAAAAAAAAAATTAAATTATAAAAAGTGGAGCTTGTTGTTTTTTATTAGAAAAATATAGTCTACTGAGGTATTACACCAGTAAAATAAAAGTAGATTAAAATATATTTATATTTATTTATAATAATATAAACTAAGTTATATTATTAAAAAGGTTTAAAAAAATTTAAATAAAACTAAGTTTTATTGTTTTTTGAAATTAAATTTTTTTTTAAAAAAAAACTTTATTTTTAGGTGGCGGGGCCACCACCTTCCCCATTCACCTTGGACACCCCTGCGGGCACCACTGCCGAGGCAGTGGGCTGCAGGCCCTGCGGGTACCATTGCCGAAGCAGTGGGCCGCAGGCCGTGCGGTGACCCACTGTGTAGGACAGTGGGGCCGCCGGCTGGCGCGGTAGTTGTAGAGGGGAGGGGGCCACGAGACCCTCTCCCCATTCAATGCTTTTTTTAAATTTATTTTATGATTCATGCTTTTTAATTTATTTTTTATTATTTGTTAATATAATAAAAAGTTGTTTATTTAAAATTATTTTTTTTTGTTAGATTTAATTTATTAGCATAATTAATATTTATTTTGTTTATGTTAATATGCTATTAATTTATATTAATATTTAACTAATTTATATTAATATTTAAACTAGTTTTTTTTAGTTAGTTTGTATTAATATTAAATTAGTTTATATTAATATTAAATGGGTTTTTATTAATTTTTAAATTAGTATTTAAAATTAGATAATGGAGGCATATGAAGTATAAGGGAACTTGTGTTTTTTTATATAGGGGAAATTGATTCTAAGGTTAATCTAGGACCTAGGGGAGAAAATTTATTTTTGTTATCATTAGAAACGGTCAAGTGTTAAACATTTAGACCTATGGTACTGATTTAATCAAATAGAGATGTATTCGGACGATTAATTTTTAAATGATTAATGTTGTACCTAGGTATTTTATAATTTTGTAATTATAACCGAAAATTGGTAATTATTCTTAGATGTATTTATAAATTGTTGTTATAAATAGATCTATAGGGAATGTTAATGTCTTATCAATTTTGAATATTGAATTATTTATCGATAGTAATTTTTAATGAATAAATGAATTTGCATGATTAGGAATCATAAATTTGTTTATTTCTACGTTAACATTATACTTGATTTTAATACAGTCTGAACATGAATTATTGTTCTATGATGTGTTTTGGGTGCATGTTCTATAAATTGAATGATTCTCCTATGTGTTCATGCTTTCGGGTATCTGTTGGGTTAGATGACCCTAGGACTTAAATCTAGTGGTTTTGGGAATGTACTTGTTGTATAGTACTATTGTGATGTTAATTTATAATTTATGATGATGTCATAGTTCTAATTTCCTATACCCAACCTAATTCTGTTATGATGTGCTTTATGGTCTTATGAGGATACTGTGGTTATTGTTTGGTTATTTGAGAACCTACGTGCTCCTGAATGAGCAGGATGTGATTTGTGAGTATGTATATCTTCATGTATTGATCTTAAGCCTAGGTAGGTTAACTAAGTGTATAGTGGGGAAGTGGCTTACAATGGGGGTCCAAGACTCTAAGCGGTTACTAGGTAAACCCATTGGCAAGTTACTTAATAAGTGAAAATATATGATACATTAAAGGGGTTTAAAATGAACTAATAAGATGTCTGAGTCTCTACCAATGTCTTGAATGTTGTCGCATGATAGAATGGGAGCTGGGATCCTTGTCTTCACGAAAGGATCACTGAGCCACATAGTGTCACTTGGAGGCCAGGATCAAGAGGTACTACTAGGGTTACCTTCAAGGTTGGACTTATGTGATGACACTTCCCTATATACAGCTTAGGTTATCCTACGTGTGTCAGTTACTTTTGGTGTTATTTAGTATTCCTTGTTTTGGATTAGAGTGCTTCTAGGATCTTCCTTTGCATTGAAGTATGAGGTCATGTATACCTTGGTGTTTGCGTTCTTGTTGTATACCCCGTGTGATGGGCATGTTACTATCTCCTCAGCACGGTGGGAGTGGACCTTTGATTCCATGTGGTCGGGTGGTAGTGATGCTTATTACCATTGAGAATCTGATGAACTCTTCTTCATGCTTGAATGTTCTTTGATGCAGTTCTATCTTCTGATTCCTTTGGAGACTATATCAGTTTCATGAGTTGTATATTTGCACCATATGTTTATATTGGTTATCATCCTTTGGAGGATGTATTGTATTGTTTATAATGTATTATTACATACCCTACGACTTGTGCAGTGGATTTTGATTAGGTAGTGTACCTTATGGTATCAGTTGTATATGTAATCTTTACTATGAGATGTATGTTATTGGTTTCAGATTATGTAACCTTTATGTCAGTTCTTTATTATTGCAATCATAGATTAGTTTGTTTTAGTAATTCTATGTCAAGCAACCCTCGAGGAATGTTAATCATGTATGAGTTGTATTTCATGTATCTCATGTACTTCATTGTGTTGCTTCCACATTGTTATTAATATTGTTTGTAAACATTTTTAAAAAAAATTATTCCATGAACTTAGTGTCATGTTTAGGTTAACTTCTCTTGGGTTCCCTGGTGGGGCATTACACTTGGTATTAGAGCCCACGTTTCTACACTGGGATCTCTGGGAAATATGTATGCCCATTAGTTTTCATTTTATTTTGAAACTTGAAACAAACATAGACACAACTCTAATGTATTTAAAACCATTGCTTTACGATTATTGATTTCTTTTGGGTGTTATTGGGTTGATGTTGGATATGTGTTGTGGTTTGATTCTCTGGTTGATTCAGGAATCATGCCTGAAGCTAGATCTACTAGAGGTCATGGTAGAGGCTGAGAGGGTGGTCGTGGAAGGGGTAGGGACCATAGTCCTTCCATGAGAGTTCATCAAGATAACAGAGATGAGCAGAGAGAAGAGTGTCAGGCTGGTTCAGAGGAGCCAGGTATTAGGCAGTTGTTGCAGGAGTTTTTGAACCATATTCCAGGGCAAGGTAAAGTAGAGAGGGAGAGATCTAGGATCCCTCTAAGGAGGACTATTGTAGTGGATACTGAGGTTTTGGTAGCGAACCACATGAGAGATCTCATGAGAGTTCCACCTATTACCTTTAATGGGAAAGGAACAAGATTTAAAGCTGAGACTTGGCTTATTGGATTAGAGAGAATTTTTTCTATGCATCCCTTTAGTAGCAACACTAAAGCTAGGTATGTAGTAATGCAACTCTCCAATTTTGCAGCGATATGGTGGAAGATAGAGGAGAAGAAGTTGAGTCTTCAGATGGATACCATTTCATGGGAACTCTTCCTTGAGCATTTTCAAGAGAGATTCCTCTCTATTCAGTGGAGGCAGCAGAGGGCTGATGAGTTGCACAACTTCAGGTAGTTGACCCTGTCAGTGGTTGAGTATGAGCATTGATTCTTGGAGCTCAAAGAATATGTTGGATATGGTGAGGATTTGGCCCTTATGGTTCAACACTTTGTTAGGGGGTTGAATGAATGCATCATTGGGGAAGTTAGACTCTTTGAGCCTATGTCCCTTAGGGAGGTGGTCATTAAAGCTACCCTTGCAGAGGAGAATCTAGTATTGGGCTATGGTGGTCATTCAGGAGTGCACTCAAGAGCACCTACTTCTATTGTCAGAGGTAATCATTCTCAGGGAACTAGGAATGCGAGAGGTCCATCTACCATTCCAAACGGTCGCTAGTCTCATCAGCAAGGAGGAAACAATCCTTCTTCTTTTAGTGGTCCTCAGATTAGCAACTTTCATGACATTCAGCACAGCAAGCGCAATCAGTCAGTTCAGCCAGCATAGAGTGTGTATCAGGATGTCAGTAGGGGCGATGTTCAGTAGTATACAACACCTTTAGTTAGAGAAGGTGTTAGCAAGGGAGCTTGTTTCACTTGTGGATAGTTTGGACATTTTGTTGTCAGTTGTCCTCAGCGTGCTCCGTAGTCCTTAGGACAGAGGCCAGTAGCTTTTGAGCCTACACTGGGTAAAGTTGGTATGTCTCATAGAGTTTATGCAGCATTTGATCATCCTCCACATGTGTACTATGCTCCTATGAGTGGTGCTACGAGTAGAGGTCCAGTAGCTAGTTTCCAGATTCCTACAGTAGGGAAATGTCCTCAGTGTTCAAATCAGAGACCTAGGAAGGGTCCTATGGGACCCACACTTTGATTTCTCTATCTTTGTTTTAGGCTTCCAGGAGTAAGCCTAGTTTTAGGGGAGGAGGATGTAATACCCACCTCTTAGGTTGCTTTTCAGTTTGTTGATTCCAAACTCTTTTAGGAATTTTGGATGTATGTGTGGATTTAATCGGATGATTCAGATGATATTTATGTATTACATTTCAATATGTTATTGATCCATTGTTAGCATGTTATATCTTTTGTGTATATATGATTTATGGTTGTTTATTGATGCTTATGTATATGTTTTTTTGTTTCTATTTTTTATCGGTAAAAGGCCAAAGCCTTGAAAGTTTTTTATTAATATAAATAAATTTTATAGTGTGACCCCGCTTGCTATAGGCACTGGTAGGAAAGAGCGGGGTTAAGAAAACCTCCAGCCTTGCTCGGGACTAGTGGTTCTTTACTTATACATACATATGTGTGCATACCCATGACTCGACAATAGCCATGATTTGTTGGATAAATAAATTCATTGGGCATACCCACGTCTCGACATTTGTCAAGATTTATGGAAATGATAGATACATAAATTTCATGGGCAATCCCACTACTTAATGATTTCCTTTGAATTATTACAATTACACTCTTTTAGTGGGCATACCCACCTTTTTGTAGAATCTTACAAATGTTTCTTTTACTGAGCTGTCTCTACCCTTTCTACAATGATTTCGTAAAATATCATTCTCAAATTTGCAATGGTCGGATGCATCAGTTGCTCTATAGATATTAAGCCTCTTTCATTTCCTCACTCTATTCTTTAAATCTTTACTTAGCTGGAATCCCTTTCTCCTTACAAATTTTACTACCTGAATCATAAAATAAACACCACTTCCATCTACAACGATTATCTTACATCCACTAATATAGATATATCCTCCAATTTAGCATTTATATTTTGGATTTTTATGTTATGATAATGAGTACTTGTGAAAAGTAGTTTGAACCCAATCAAAATACATAACTAATTCTATTTGTAATCTCAACCTTTATATCCCTGTGTAAACTATAAATTAGTCCATTCAAATACAATTATCACTAAATATTCAGAACATTAATTCTACTACTATCTTGATTTACCTCTGTCCATTAATATCATAATAGGAAGTATATAAACCTATATTCATGCCCATAAACCAAACTGAGGACTATTATATATATATATATATATATATATATATATATATTGATAAATCAGTCAAATCATACCCGGGACATTATTTGAGAAAAATTGCCATTGGTGAGAGCCTGCTCTCCCTAGTTCTTAAAATACTCTATCTTATTTATACTTCAGGCCTAGCATATTGATAGTAAGAACCATTGGGTTTGGACCAATTGTAGGTCTATTAAGATTGGTTCACCATAGTACCATTTATTAATACACCGGGGTGTTTGCAATTGGCCAAATGCTCAGACTTTTCTCAATGCCATTCACA
>MU228428.1:611276-630787 GCA_018584345.1 Thuja plicata | reverse complement strand
TGGATTGGAAGCCTTTTTGGAGGTTGTTCAATCAGGGAGAAGGAGAAACCAGGTGATTGGGATTTTGAGAGAGAGATTGCTTGGATTTGTGGCTTCTTTTGCTTGGTATTGTGGATTCTTCTTGCTTAAATTTTGGGAAATTGTGCTTCTCATCAGTTATTGAGGTAGGGTCTTTATCTTTTGAATTCTAGTTTTCAGATCCCTGTCTTCCATGCATCTGAAAGCTAGGACCCTTTTGTGTGATCCTCCTTGTTTGAAGTATTTAGTGTTTTCATTGATTTAGAGTTGAAAAATGTGATCTTGGTATCAATTTGTGTTTTCCTTCAAGCTTTCATGTCAGATCTGTGTTTGTGGGCATAAAGGGTTTCATTTTTGGGTGTTAAAATTTAAAGGGCATTAGGGTTTTCAATTGATGTGTATGAGTTTTCAATTTTGGGCCTTAGGATTTCAAATCTGTAGGAGGAAGACTTCTTTGAGGAAGAATTGATATATGTTGTTAAAATCACTTGAGACCCTCAGATCTGTAGCTTCTTGCCATGGAAATATGAATTTCATACCCTCACCATGTCTTTGCCCAAACCCCTGATCAACCTGTAAGAAAACAAAGAAAATGGGTTAAAATTGCACGTTTGGTAACAAGAAAACCCTTCTTGAAATAAATAAATAATTATATTTAAATTATTCTTCTTGTTTTTATCATCATGCATGTTTTAGAGAAAATGAGAATCTCTTTACTATTTTTATTTACTATGTTTATTGGAAATAAAAGCCTATATTGTTAGAAATATAGCTTAATGTATTGCTTTTAAAAATATATATATAGTTTCTCCTTTAAGATAAAAAAAATTAAATTAAATTATAAAAAGTGGAGCTTGTTGTTTTTTATTAGAAAAATACAGTCTACTGAGGTATTACACTAGTAAAATAAAAGTAGATTAAAATATATTTATATTTATTTATAATAATATAAACTAAGTTATATTATTAAAAAGGTTTAAAAAAAATTTAAATAAAACTAAGTTTTATTATTTTTCAAAATTAAATTAAAAAAAAAAATACTTTGTTTTTAGGTGGTGGGGCACCACCTTCCCCGTCCACCTTGGACACCCCTGCGGGCACCACTGCTGAGGCAGTGGGCCGCAGGCCCTGCAGTGACCCACTGCGTAGGACAGTGGGGTCGCCGGCTGGCGCGGTAGTTGCAGAGGGGTGGGGGCCACGGGACCCCCACCATTCAATATTTTTTTTAAATTTTTTTTGTGATTCGTGCTTTTTAATTTATTTATTATTATTGGTTAATATAATAAAAAGTTGTTTTTTTAAAATTGTTTTTTTTTGTTAGATTTAATTTATTAGCATAATTAATATTTATTTTGTTTATGTTAATATGCTATTAATTTATATTAATATTTAACTAACTTATATTAATATTTAAACTAGTTTTTTTTAGTTAGTTTGTATTAATATTAAATTAGCTTATATTAATATTAAATGGGTTTTTATTGATTTTTAAATTAGTATTTAAAATTAGATAATGGAGGCATATGAAGTATAAGGGAACTTGTGTTTTTTTATATAGGGGAAATTGATTCTAAGGTTAATCTAGGACCTAAGGGAGAAAATTAATTTTTTTTATCATTAGAAACGGTCTAGTGTTAAACATTTAGACCTATGGTACAGATTTAATCAAATAGAGATGTATTTGGACGATTAATTTTTAAATGATTAATGGTGTACCTAGGTATTTTATAATTTTGTAATTATAACCGGAAATTGGTAATTATTCTTAGATGTATTTATAAACTGATGTTATAAATAGATCTATAGGGAATGTTAATGTCTTATCAATTTTGAATATTGAATTATTTATCGATAGTAATTTTTAATGAATAAATGAATTTGCATGATTAGGAATCATAAATTTGTTTATTTCTACGTTAACATTATACTTGATTTTAATACAGTCTGAACATGAATTATTGTTCTATGATGTGTTTTGGGTGCGTGTTCTATAAATTGAATGTTTCTCCTATGTGTCATGCTTTCGGGTATCTATTGGGTTAGATGACCCTAGGACTTAAATCTAGTGGTTTCGGGAATGTACTTGTTGTATAGTACTATTGTGATGTTAATTTGTAATTTATGATGATGTCATAGTTCTGATTTCTATACCCAACCTAATTCTGTTATGATGTGCTTTATGGTCTTATGAGGATACTATGGTTATTGTTTGGTTATTTGAGAACCTACGCGCTCCTGAATGAGCAGGATGTGATTTGTGAGTATGTATATCTTCATGTAAATATCTTGAGACTAGGTAGGTTAACTAAGTGTATAGTGGGGAACTGGCTTGCAATGGAGGTCCAGGACTCTAAGCGGTTACTAGGTAAACCCATTGGCAAGTTACTTAATAAGTGAAAATATATGATACATTAAAGGGATTTAAAATGAACTAATAAGATGTCTGAGTCTCTACCCATGTCTTGAATGCTGTCGCATGATAGAATGGGAGCTGGGATCTTTGTCTTCGCGAAAGGATCACTAAGCCACATAGTGTCACTTGGAGGCCAGGGTCAAGAGGTACTACTAGGGTTACCTTCAAGGTTGGACTTATGTGATGACACTTCCCTATATACAGCTTAGGTTATCCTATGTGTGTCAGTTACTTTTGTTGTTGTTTAGTATTCCTTGTTTTGGATTAGAGTGCTTCTAGGATCTTCCTTTGCATTAAAGTATGAGGTCATGTATACCTTGGTGTTTGTGTTCTTGTTGTATACCCCATGTGATGGGCCTGTTACTATCTCCTCAGCACAGTGGGAGTGGACCTCTGGTTCCACGTGGTCGAGTGGTAGTGATTCTTATTACCATTGAGATTTTGACAAATTCTTCTTCATGCTTGAATGTTCTTTGATGCAGTTCTATCTTCTGATTCCTTTGGAGACTATATCAGTTTCATGAGTTGTATATTTGCACCATATGTTTATATTGGTTATCATCCTTTGGAGGATGCATTGTATTGTTTATAATTTATTATTACATACCCTGTGACTTGTGCAGTGGATGTTGATTAGGTAGTGTACCTTATGGTATCAATTGTATATGTAATCTTTACTATGAGATGTATGTTATTGGTTTTAGATTATGTAACCTTTATGACAGTTCTTTATTATTGCAATCATAGATTAGATTGTTTTAGTAATTCTACGTCAAGGAACCCTCGAGGAATGTTAATCATGTATGAGTTGTATTTCATGTATGTCATGTACTTCATTGTGTTGCTTCCGCATTGTTATTAATATTGTTTGTAAACATTTTAAAGAAAAAATTATTCCATGAACTTAGTGTCGTGTTTAGGTTAAGTTCTCTTGGGTTCCCTGGTGTGGCATTACAAAATTCCTTTCTTATTTCTTCAGCACAAGATCGGCATAATGTGTTATTGCCTCCAAAAATAATAACATCAACAAATATCTCAGCAATAAAAATCTTATTATCACTATCACATTTCATATAAACATTACTATTATCACTAGTTCTTTGAAATCCAATCTTTATTAGGTATGCATGTAATCTTTCTTACCAAGATTGGGGTGCTTGTTTCAAACCATATAGTGCCTTGTGTAGTTTGCATACCATATCCTTGTTATTATTCTCGGTAAATCCTTCAGGTTGTTCTATATAAACTTCTTCTTCAAGAATACCATTAAGAAATATGGACTTGACATCTATCTGATAGACTTTAAATCCTTTGTAAATTACATATGCTAGTATAATTCTAACTCCTTCTAATCTAGAAACAGGTGCAAAAGTTTCACCATAGTCAATTCCTTCTTCTTGTGCATATCCCTTGCAAACTATTCTTTCTTTTTTTTTATTACATCTCCATGTTCATTCAATTATTTCTTAAAAAACCACTTTGTACCAATAACATTTTTATCTTTAGGTCTTGGTACTAAAGTCCATGTGTTATTCTTTACAATCTTATCTAACTCTTTTTTCATAGCTTTAACCCAGTCTTCATTTTCCAATGCAGCCTTTACTCTTCTTGGCTCTAATTCATAAATTAAGCATGTATTGTCTCTTACCTTGATTCTTGTCATAATTCCAATTTCCTTGTCTCTAATTATCTTACTCAGTGAGTGGTTTCTCCTCAAATATTTGGCTAGAACAGGCTCGGTAGTCAGTGGACTTTATTTCTATCATTCGGTTGTAATTCTCTATGTTCAGCTTCCTCCTCAGTTTGTTCTTTCAGTAAAGTATCAGGAACATCTGGCTTAACATATACAAATATTTTATATCATAAGGTTCCTTCTTGTTGTCCTCGTCATTTCTCTATGCAAATTCATCAATTCTCACATTTGCACTTTCCACAATTTTGTTAGTAGATTTGTTCAGACATTTGTAAGCTTTTCTCTTTGTAGAATTGTAGACACCTAAATTTGACCAGGTGTATCTCAAGCATTCAAAATTGCAAATCTCAGCTAAATGCCTTAAAATCTCATCTCAATTCAAAAAAAATGGATCAAATCAAATGGACAAAAATCAAATCAAATTAAAAGATCAAATAATTAAATTCAAGCCTAAAGGGATTAATCAAATTATGCAATTGATTTTTCAATTGTATAGTTCAAATCAGAAAGACCAAATCCAACCCAATCACCCTTCCATGGCTAAATTAATTAAATGATTGAGTTATTTAATTTCTAATATCTTTGAGACAACCAACCAACTTTCCCTCCATTTGAGAACACCTCAAAGCTTTTGACTTAACCAAACTTTGATCATGATCAACTCACTCTACCCCCTACCCTTGGGAAAATGCTATAAATACAAGCCATTTCCTTTGTGTTTGGGATCGAAGAATTTTAAGAGCAAAATCATCCTTATTATAGGCGTCTAGAGAGAATTTGAGAGCTTTTGAGAGTATTTCAGCATTTGCATAACATTTAGTATATCATGTTTAGGAGCATTTTTTGTTTTCTAACATATCTTGGAGCATTTTGAGCATTTTAAACATTCTAAGCTAGATTTGAGCATTTGTTTATCATTCATTTCTCATTCTAGGATTGTCCTTGAGAGAGATTAAGCCTGAGAGCTCTCTTAAAAAAGCTTAGATAGAGAACCATGAGATGATATGGATTTTTAGCTTCAATTCTTAGATTAAATTGTACTGTCTTTCCATAGAATTGTTATTCTTAATCTTACTTTCATGAAGGTGTAATATTACACACAAGAATATCCTAAGAATATTCCTTCATCTCCTTTAGAATCAAATTTAGCATCTCTAACATCTTTAAGAATATAGCATTTGTTGGAAATACAAGATGGGAAAGCAAGATACTGAGAAGCGGGGTGACTCAGATCTTATAACTTTTATCACTTAAAACAAACTAATCTACAACCATACCATAAATATAATTGATCTATCAACTAGTAGCATTCATAACATAAAATAAATAACTCAAGACATAGAATTTGGTTACCCAGAAACCCAATAAGGTAAAACTGGGGTGGGGATGACACCCACAAAAATCTTCACTACTCCAGCAATAAAGTGTGCCTGTTAGGGCTACAAAATTTGATCACAACTTGTGATCTACCTGATTAAAGTTCTGCCTAGTTAAGAGCTACAAATCATTACAATCTACCTTGTAAAATGATTTAAACTTACAACAAATTAAGCACTCGGCTAAGAGATTTAGAAAGGTCTGTTAGAACCACTCGGTTAAGATATTTCACCTGATACACTTGTTAGAATGTATCAAGATATGATCCTTTGATATGCACTCAAATACTGATCATGGATCTCCTCTTTTGAATACCTTATCTAATCTAATAATCTGATATAACTTTACTCTATTGCTAACTGCTCTATTTATTTGCTAAATCTATGCTTCTTAACTCAAAATAACCCTTCGCATATCTCTCTTGTATGCACACACACACACACACACACACACACACACACACACACACACACTTTTAAAATTAGGGTAAGAAGAAATCTTATATACCTTACAGATTTGTCATTGAGATGTAGATCAATGATCAAGATCAAATACTTATGCCTCTTGGGCATTCCAATTTTCTAATTAGATCCATGCCACGTATTGGATCAAATGATTTAATGCATAATTAACTCCATTGAAAACATTAAATACTCAAACAAGTCAGCCCAAAATAGTTTACCTTCAAGTTTGTGTCATTCCTGACATGTATGACAAAACTGTCTTGCTCGGCACATGAAGACTCTGGCACTCGACATGGACTGCTCAATTTAACTTGACTTCTGGGTAACTTAGCAAATACTATATTCTCAGCAATGACTATTGCTCGGCCTATACTAGATAGCTCAGTTGCAGTGATGACCGACTAACCTACTTAGATAAATGACTAAGTGTGGGATAGTAATGATCAACAAAACTTAGAGATCAACAATCTCCCCCTTTGATATTAGTGTCAAAAACACTTATCATTTCTTTATATCCACAAAATTTTCCTAAGTACACAACATACTCCCCCTAAGGGTATACTTCAAACTTCATAAAATATTTACATAGTATACATGCCAAAAAATAATAATTATGCATGTTGTTGCACATCTTTTTTTTTTCCTTATCTGTTTCCCCCTTGTTTTTTTCATTGATAGTTGTAGGGGTAAAGTTATATTTATCCAAAAATGGCTTATGAAGCTATAATATCAATGAAAATGTTGTATCCCAACTATCCTTAACAAACTTCATAACTTGTAACTTAATTTCTAGCCCGGCAGCTAGACTTACCAAACTATCTGCAATAGAGAGATGAGGATCTCTCTTGACTAATTCACGTGCAGGTGCAAGTTCCTTCTGAATAACCTCTAGATGAGATATCAAGTTAGTCTGAATCATTATCAATTTGGTCCTTATTCGGCCATCTTTAGCCATAAGCTCGACTAACCTCCTTTGTGCATGAGTCAACCTATCAAAATATATGGAGCTAGAACTAGTATCCATGCTCAATGAGCTCGCTGTTGACTTTAAATCTAATTGTAACTTCTCAATAAGTTGTTGATTATTATTTATAAATAATTTTACATCACATAACCTTTTTTACAAAGAATAAACATTATTTGCAACTTCCTCAAGAATGTCAACAAGAGAAGAAAGTTCAACCTGTTTGGTAGCAATCTCTTCTGATATCTTCTCTAAGACTTTATTCTCAAATTTTCTCTTGGAACATTGCAACAAATTTTCATTTGCCTCAATGTTTTCATCATTAACTCTCTGTACAATGTGAACTAACTATCCTAGAATTCGTGCTTTCTGATTTTCATCTTCCATGTCAAAAGCTTTAACAAAAATATCCTTTATATTATGGAGAACTTGGTTCTGCTTATGCTCCCTCTTCATTTCCTCTTGTCTCTTCTTCATCTTTAATAGGTCTTGAAGAGTCTAAATCTTCTCATATGACAAGTTTTCAAGATCCCATTTAGGAATAACAATAACTTCATCCAATGTGACATTTAAGCTTGGTGACTTCTTATTTAGCTTCTTCTTCTTGAGCTCTGGTAAGCTGATACTCGGATCCAGTTCTTCAATATCCTTTCCTTTATCAGTATTAATATCAATTATAGTTTTCAACTGAGTCAAAATTACCTGTTGATCAGGTATAATCCCAATTTTAGGTACAATTGGAGTAGATGTTACAGTGTGATAGATCCACCAACACTTGTATAGCCTCTTGTTCTGTAGGCTTATTTTCAATTTCTTCCATCTTATCTCCACTATCTAAGAATGTTTGCACAATCTCTAGAATGGGTGTATTAACATTTTTTACCTCCTTTTCGTCTTCTTTCTATATCTTAGCCTCAGTTGTATGAATAGGCTGTTGCATACTTGTGTCTGTCAGCTCATTCTAATCCTCGACATCCACATTACTGTTATCTTCAATTGTAGTAAAAATGGAACTGTCCATTGTCAGATCTACAATTTTTACTTTGACTATTTGTTCTTCCAGTTCCATTTCAGTCTCTTCCTGATTAGTATCAATCTATTCTTCCATTTCATTTTTCTTTGAGGTGCCTTCACCTTTCTTATCTTCCTTCTTAGTTAATAGCCCAAAAGTCTCCTTCCAAATTTTGGTGCTCTATTGAACTACACCTTCAACATGATTTTTTAGAATTACATAGGCTCTTTGTTTGGGAATAAACTTCCTTTGATATTTTTCAATGAATTTTCCCATTTTCTTCTTGGTTAATCTAGGAATTACTTAGCTAACATCCCTTCCCTTATCTGTCTTCCAGTCATCAATGCATATTACCACTTTTGTGATAAAATATCATAAATTTCTATGGGTACAAGGTCTCATATCTCTACAGGTTTCATCTTGAATGTACCCATCATATCTAATAGTGCTTCCTGAATCTTATGCTTGTCTGCTATGCTTTGCTTCTCATACTTAATAAATTTGAATCCTGCTAATCCAGCAGTACTTCTAATGTTCTTGCATACCTCATCAATATTTGTCAATGGTTTGTGTGATGTTGTAGGTATGTTTCTAGTTTCATCTATATCTATCTTCTCGTCATCATCTTCTTGCTCCAAAATTATTTTCCTCCTCGGTCTTTTCTCAAGTTGGCTTGGCACAGCCTTTGTTTCAACTTGTTTTCTTTTCCCTGAGCTGCTCTCTCTAGCATTCTTCTTTGTATATAATTTTGTTATCTTGGAAAGAGAGGAAATAGTTGATGCCCTTGTCCTAGGATGGTTAGCAATAGGGGGGGTAGCCTTATATTTGTCTTGGCTTGGTTTAGTTGCCTTGGCAACTACTAGCTGCTTTCCTTTAGCATTCATAGTGATCTCTTCTTTAGGTTCACTCTCCTCTTCTTCACTATACATATCCTCTCCATGTCCTCTTGATAAAACCAAAGGTGCATCCTGTATTTCTTCATCACTCTCTATTCCAACCATTTTCTTCAAATATTTTACAATCTTTTTCATTTTCCTCTCCATAGTGCCAGCCTTCAAATCCATAGAGATTTTGGACTTAGCTTCCTCATAATTCCCAAAATGTCTGCCTGATCCATCAATATCCTCTGCCAATAGATCAGTTATAGTTGCAGATGTCTCATGAATATTTACATCATAAGGTAATGGCCTTAGCCATGATACCCTCAGCACTACTGCCTGAACATAGGTAAAATTTGTATCCACTAGAAAACAAATATCCTCATAGCGTTTCTCAACTAGTGACCTGGGAATTCTGCTTCTCAATCTCAAATTTTTCTTAAATTCAACAAAATATGTTCCCATCACATTGTTAAAATTACCACCTAATTTCTCAATAAGCACATTGATCTGTTGTGTAATTGGTCAGCCTGTCTTCCACACAATATCTCCAAAAGTAGGAAATGTATTTTGTATATAGAAAAATATGCAAACTAGCAGAGAACAAAACTTACATATTGAGTTCTTTGCCTTTCGAATTGAAGAAAGGTTCTCGGCCAGTTATGTCAACTGAAGCTCGGTAAGGTCATAAGTATGGTCCTTTTTCACAATCTTCCAAGCCTGGTTGACTGCAATACATGGGACACTGTCCAGTCAGCTCGATTGATAAAACTTGTGAGCAATAACCCTAACTGCAAAATCAAGCTCCAAATCCTTGATTGTTGATATTTTCATTCCTCTTTTATCCTAGACACCTCTAGTGTATTCTTATATATTCTCCTTACTCTGACATCTCATGGTTCTCTTCCTGTTAATAGTTGGATAGCCAACTACCCTGTGGAATATTTCCTTTGTAATCCTAACTGGTCCATTATCCAACCATATGTTCATGTTGTGTACATGACTAAGGAAAATCTTGATCCATTCCATTTTGAAATCCATTGAGAAATACAGGGCATGAGTTAATCCTCTCTCGGCTAGATGTTTATGTTCATCTTTTAGGGCTCCGTCTACATATAATTTGTTGTAGGATTACCTTAACTCATGATCTCCAATTTCACTAACTTTGCACATATAACATGACCTATGATCATGAATCATAAGTACCTTAGGTGGAATTGATGATAGGGCTCTGCTCAGATCACCCTAGATGGCACTTTGAGGAACTGCCCTGAAATTAGGAGGTGCACAGGTGTTGCTCATTACCAATTGAACTTTTCTCAACTCCTCCATATTCTTAGCTTCTGTGGAAGAACTTGCAGCCATGATTTCTGAAAATAGGGTTTCAAAGATGACAAATAGAGTACCTCGGTAGATATCAAAATTTGCACTATTCACTCAAGATTTACGATGGCATGCTGTAGAAATCTTCAAAAAATCTTGGTTGAAATCAAGTTCACAAATGCTCAGTCATTCCATGAAATTCTCAATCGCATGGTGAGAATGAAACTGAATGGATCTTTCCTTTATATAAATTCCAATGGTCAAAATTAGGTTAGCATTAAATTTTCTTTCCGTTGAGTGAGTGTCATACAGTTGTCCCTGGCTGACTCACAAAACTTGCCTATCTCTCAGTCACAACCCATACTCGGTCATCATACAAAACTTACTCGGTCAACCATACCATCTCGACATACACTAGAGAACTCAGTCTTAGTGCACAATAAGACTGTTTCTTGGTACCTATAGTGCATATTGACTTTTCTTGGTACATGTCTCAAAATATGTCCTGATGCATCTTTAGATATGCAGATATGGATTTTTGCACTTTTATATGTTAGGAACTGATGAAATGTGTGAAATATAAATATAGTTCCTCACATACCTCATTTTCTTAGTTGGTGATGATGTGATCACTTGATCCATTGGATTGGGTGACCTCAGTTGTAGTAGCTTCACTGCTACTCATTTCTTCTTTCCTTGTCCATGTCTGGTTCATCTATGCTCTAATCTTCTCAACAGTAGGAGCAGGTACCCTTATTTTTCAATCTCTCCTAGTATGACCAATTTTCAAACAATTATAAAAAACTAGGCTTCCATTCATCCAACTCTTATATTTTCCTCTGAATTGTGTCTTTATGCAATTTTTTGGAACATGTCCATGCTCACAACAGTAATGATAGCTATGCCATGTGTTTTAATCCCAATTATAAGTGTTGCATTTCCTAGGTTCTTTTGCTTGTGTCTTTGATGTCCATTATTTTTTAGCATTAGATCTGCAATCTCATGCTCTATGTCCAAATTTCTGACAGTTGTAACAATACCCTTTGAATCTAGGTGTGGGAGGTGTATTGCTTGCCTTTTCCCAACATTCATGTGCTTGATGTCCAAACTTCTTACAGTTAAAGCAGTAACCATTGAACTTAGGTTTAGAATTGGACTTACCATTCATGCTTCAGAAGATTTTTTTTGTGTGTCCTAGTTTTCCATAGTGGTAGCATACAGGCTTGTTGTTCTTTGTCTTTGCATTCCTCCTTTCACCAGTCTTAGATGATTCTCCTTTCTCAAAAGATGTTTGTTGTTTGGTATGACCTAATCAAAAAGAGTCCTTAGATCTTCTTGATGCTTCCATCATAATTTCAAAATAATTTAAAGCTTCATTTGGTTTGTTCAATCTCTCATTAAGTTCTTTCTTAGATCTCAATTCATCTTTCAATTGACTGTTCTCAGATCTCAGATTCATAATTTCCATGTCTTTCCTGTTGATTTCCTGATTCACAATTAGCAGTTGATTCGCCATGTCAACCTAATTGTTTGTCATCATTTTTACATCATGTGTCCTTTCATCAAGTTTGATAGTCATCATTCTTTTGTCTTCTTCAGCCATAGCTTTGTCATCTTCAACTTTCTTCTTTTGTTCCACTACTTCACATAGTCTTACTATTTGCATTTCTTGTTCTCTTTTCAAGTTTCTAACTTCTTCACACAATGTATTGTTCCTTTCCAGTAGATCTGAAATTGCTACATCTCTCTCAGTAGAATTTCCATTCTAAAATAGATTTACAGTGTCTTCTTCTTGATAATGAGTGTCATTCATTTTTTTGGCCAAATCTTTCCTTGTTAGCAGGGACTTGTTCAATTCTTCTCTTGTTGTCTCAAGCTGATATAATGCTAGCTGAATATCAATCTTTTGATTCTCAATGACTTTACCCAATTTGTAAACCTCCATCTCAAGATCTATATTCTCAAGCTGATTAAAACCTTTTACAGGAGAAATGCACTTTGATACCAATTTTTGGAACTATAAGATGGGAAAGCAAGATACTGAGAGGGGGGGTGAATCAAATCTTATAACTTTTATCACTTAAAACAAAGTGATCCACAACCATAACATCAATATAATTGATCTATCAACTAGTAGCATCCATAACATAAAATAAATAACTCAAGACACATAATTTGGTAACCCAGAAAGACAATAAGGTAAAACTGGGGTGGGGATGACACCCACAAAAATCTTCACTACTGCAGCAATAAAGTGTGCCTGTTAGGGCTACAAAATTTGAACACAACTTGCAATCTACCTAATTAAAGGTCTTCCCATTTAAGAGCTACAAATCATTACAATCTACCTTGTAAAAGGATTTAAACTTACAACAAAGTAAGAACTTGGCTAAGAGATTTAGAAAGGTCTGGTAGAACCACTCTGTTAAGATATTTCACCTGATACACTTGTTAGAATGTCTCAAGATCTGATCCTTTGATATGCACTCAGATGCTAATGATAGATCTCCTATTTTCAATACCTTCTCTAATCTAATAATCTGATATAACTTTACTCTGCTGTTGACTGCTCTATTTCTCTGCTAGATCTATGCTTCTTAACTCAAAATAACCCTTTGCATATCTCTCTTGTATGAACACACACACTTTTAAAATTAGGGTAAGAAGCAATCTTATATACCTTACGGATCTGTCATTGAGATCTAGATCAACAATCAAGATCAAATAATTATGTCGCTTGGGCATTCCAATTTTTTGATTGGCTCCATACCACGTATTGGATCAAATGATTTAATGCATAATTAAATCCATTGAAAAAATTAAATACTCAAACAAGTCGGCCCAAAATAGTTTACCTTCAAGTTTGTGTCATTCCTGACATGTATGACAAAACTGTCTTGCTTGGCACATGAAGAATCTAGCACTCAGCATGGACTGATCAATTTCACTCAGCTTCTATGTAACTTGGCAACTACTATCTGCTCGGCAATGACTACTACTCAACCTATACTAGATAGCTCAGTTGTAGTGATGACCGACTAACCTCCTTAGATAAATGACTAAGTGTGGGACACTAATGATCAACAAAACTTAGATATCAACAACATCTACTTCCAAATACTTTTAAATAAATCAATTAGGTTTGTGATCATACCAAATTTTGTATGGTGTATTGTTTGTACCTTTCTTCAATTGTACTTAGTTAATTGTATAAGAAGCAGTTGTAACTGCTTCTCTCCAATATGTTTGAGAAATACCCTTCTCAATCATTAGTGTTCTCCCACAATCCACAATGGATCTATTTCTCCTTTCAGATATACCATCCTATTGTGGTGTCCACGGTGCAGACATTTGTCTATTTATTCCATGTTGATTGCAGACGAGTGTAAACTAATCAAAAGTAAACTCTCCTCCTCTGTCAGATCTCACACACTTCAGTTTCCATTTCAACTCTTGCCTTGTACCACTTAAACATTTGAAAAGATTCATATTTTTCTTTTAAAAACATGACAAACATCATTCTAGAATAATCATCAATAAACAGCATGAAATATCTATCACCATGGTAGCTTTGTGTTCTCATCGGTCCACATAGGTTAGTGTGCACTATGTCCAAAATACCTTGTATAACATAAGACTTACTTGTAAAACTTGAATTAGTCATTTTTCCAACTTGACATTCCTTGCACATGACATTCTCAGGTTTCTCTAATCTTGATAGACCTCTTACTCTATTCTTTTTTCTCGCATTAATTAGATTGTTGACATTTACATGACATAACCTCTTGTTCCATAACCATGCATCTTCAAATTTAGCATATAAACAACTCTTAGTAGATGTATCCAGGTAAAATAGGTTACCTTTCAATTGTTCTCTAGTGGCAATCAGACTTCCTTTCTAATCAAATACTTTTACCTTTCTATACTGAAATTCTAATCAATGTCATGTATTTTTTAGCTGTGCCACACTCAACAAATTGTACTTTAGTCCTTCAACCCAATATACTTCATCACATCTGGTATTATTCAATAGAATTATAGAACCTTTACCTTTCAGAGGATATGGAGCATCATTATCGAATCTAACATATCCTCCATCATGTTCTTCCATAGTAGTGAACTTAAGTGTATCACCAGTCATGTGGTGTGAACACCCACTATCTATAGTACAGGTATCATTCTTTCTCACATGTGATATTAGTGATCTTTCTTATTTCTTTTCTTCATCGTAATTATCCTTGATGGAAACATATACAAATTCCTCTCTTTCATCATCATCATCTTTGTCATCATCACTTAGTCCTTCATTAGCAATATGGCATGACTTCTTACCTTTATTTTTTTAATCTCAGAATCTCTTGAACCTATTTTCTCTCTTGTTATCATCTTGGTTTTCTTTCTTCTCATCACTTTTATTCTCAAAGCATCTTGTATTAATGTGTCCAATACTGTTACATTTAAAACATTTCAAGGGTATCTTAGCTCAGTTTTTGTCTTTACCTCTCTGTAGTCTTCTAGCTAGTAAAGCTTCAAACTCTCTTTCATTTGTTTCATGTTCAGCATATAGTTCTTCTAACTCACTCTTGCAACTATAGAATCTTTCACTAGCACTACTTGCATAACCATCACTCATTCTAGACTCCCTAGAAATTCCAATCTTCAAAGATGATTTAAATGCAGACTCAATCCTAGTAGTATAAGGTAAACTATTATCAAAGTAATTAAGCTCAAAATAAATCAAATTACTAATAGTAGCATCCAGTGAAACAATCATCTAAGGAATGAATCTCAGTTCTTGTATTGCAGACACTCAGATGGCATACATAGGTAACAATGCTCTCAACAGTTTTCTTATCACATCTTCTTCAATTATCAATCCTCCAACACCTCTGATAGCCTTCATAGTTTCTTTCAGTCTTTCACTGTATAGTGAAACATTTTCACCTTCTTTCATTCTCGTAGCATAAAATTTTCCTCTTAAGCTTTCATCTTTTGCCTTTTGAGCATGTTGATCTCCACCATGTACCAGTTCAATCTTATCCCACACCTAATTTTTTATATCACAATCTTTAAGGTCATTAAACTCTAGATCAGTGAGAGTAGATAATATCTCAATCATGACTTGTGTCTGATCTTTTATTTCTCTTATCTACTCAAGTGTCAAAGGTCCAAATGGCAGTGGTGAATACTCATTTTTAAGATAGTATAGTGCATACTCTCCAATCCTAGATAGGTGAAACCTTATTCTATGTTTCCATGTAGAGAAGTTATCCTTATTCAACTTTTGTTCCTCCCTCATATACATCTTTGGATCTTTAACTCATGTCTTTTAAACTTATCTCTTAGAGTACTAAGCTCTGATACCAGTTGTTGGATTACTAAGAGGGGGTGTGAAACAGAAAACTGTGATACTTTAAACTGTGAAAATCAACTCTGATTCAACTCGGTAGAATAAACAACACCAGTAACTGAATCACCAAATAAATTCAATAACTCAAACAATAACTTGCATAACTAGTAAATAACATGTACATGAATTACTCAATGCATTTAACACCAGATTTAACAAGGAAACCCAATTTGGGAAAACCCCTTATAGGAATTGTCACCCACAAATGAAAATAATCTTCTGAAGTATGCTCGGTTAAAAGCCAATCCTGTTAAAGATTACAATACACATAGTTATATGTGACCCTATTAGGGGATTTACCTTAGACCCATTAAGATCTTCACCCTATTAGGAGTGGCCTGGCTAGAGGTCTTTCAACACTATTTTAGAATGTCACCTTTCTCAAGGATATTACAATAAGACTGTTAATTCCACTCGATTAAGATATTTCTCTATTACAAATGCAAATAAGCAACAGTGTATAAAATGAACTATAAAACTGAAACTACCTCTTGCTTGATCAGATCCCTTATGCACTCTTCAGACTAATGGCATCAATACTTCATCTGTCTCTACTCTAGACTTATATTTTCACCTCTTTTCTCTTCACTGCATCACTCGGTAGCACTTCAACTTGCCAACCCTTTGATATTTGAATTCATCCTTTAAATAGACTTTGTTTTTGCCTCTTTATCTCCTTGATTAGGTTTTCCTTCAATCATTCTCATCCATTAGATTATCTTTTTGAACTGATTCAATGAACTTGAAACTCATTTAGCCACTTCGGCATCACCTCAGAACTTGCACTTTTATTGGAAATAAAACCTTCACTTTTGTCACTTAATCTATACCATAGATTTCTTCCTTGAATTTTATCTTGCATAGATTTTGTAACCAACTTCTTCTTCATTCTTGGAATCCTCCATATAATTTTATCTTTCCATTAAATGTGTTATTATCCTTATTTCTAACATCTATTGTGCTCGGCAACTAACTCTACGTTTGGTAACTAACATGCACTGCTCGATGCTTCAATGTCTCAGTGTCTTGTCGACTTACATAACCCTTTACCGATAGACTTCTTTCTGCTTAGTAACTTAATGCTTTAGTCTTACTCTTTCCCAATCTTCTCTACCAACTTGATAAAGTAGAAACCAATTATCTTAATATGAACTTATCATTGTTTTATCTTTATCTATTTCCCAATTATATCAACTCTGAAAGATATAGAAATTCAATGTAAACCAAAAATCAATTTCTTGACATCAATGACAAAATAACAATTGATCTAATCCTTTATACAATTTTTTATACCTCCGATCTTTGTCTTCATCATCATCTCCATCAATTGAGTAGCAAGTGATTCTCCAATCCTATCCAAACCATCCTCATAGCCAACCTTTTTGTCATCCAAATAACACATTATATCTTTATCAAACAATTAGTTTGGGAACCTATCCACATGATACTACAATATTTAAAGTAATCAATCATTAAGTCTAGACCCAAAAGATTCCATAATTTCAAGACACTCTTTAATAAGGTCTTAAAATCCTCTTTCTTGTATACTCCAGTCAACCGAGATCAAATCTTCTTCATCAATCAATGTATCAGCTCAGTAACTTCCTTAATTTTATTTTGAAATATTCGTCATCAATCAATGGCATAGCCTTAGTAACTTCCTTAATCCTCTTTTCAATTATTCTTCATCAACCATAACCTTATCAAGTAAATATTTTACAAATAGATATTAATGCCACACCAGAGATGGTTGACATAAATGATGACACAAATCATAATGCTAACAATTTAGAGATAATATCTATGATGGGTTTGTTGGTATTTTTTTCCTACTATTTCATCACATTCCTCTAAGACTTTCTTAGATGTGGTTCAGGTTTGGGAGCTATTTGTTGGACACACTTGGATGTTGAGAGGGGGATGAATAAACACCAACTTAAGACAACCTTTAACCTTTATCAAAATAATCAACTTGTTTTTTATTTATTCACTTTATTATTTATGAAAGAAATCAATTGAAACAATAAAATCATGTGCACAAGAACACCAAAAAAATTTCATGAAAAAACTATGAAGAGAGTTGTCACATAATAAATTTATCATTTTTTATTACAAAATTTTAGGCTCACTGTCAGAGACCTCACTACTTAGGATTTGCAACTAAGGTTCACTATCTATAGAGAAAGCCACAAAAGATAACTTGAAATCTAAAGATATCTTTTCTAGATAAAGAAACACTATACAATTCGATCAGAGGAGAAATTGAACTGATAAACATAACATCTAATATATCAAATTATAGTTCATAGTGAAAATTCATAATAATTTGTCTTCATCTATACATTATCCAACATCCATACCTCAGAATCATTGTTTGCCACTTTGTCCTTCACACTTTCCCCTACACAAAATAAAACATATAATAACTCAGTACCACTTCACAAATACCATCAATATTGTTCATACATACCATTTGGATCATACTATAGGCTGTCTCAGAGGAGGGTGTAATGTGTGGGCACAAGGTTAGCGAAAATCCTTAACAAAAAACATAGGCTAAAGGAAAAAAAGATATGTTGATATCAACACCAAGTTGGCACACCTTCTGAAAGTATTCAAGAAACTTCTTCAAACATTGCATGTTACCGCATGTAAAAATTAGCTCCAGACCCAATAAGTCACCGAATCACTAAAAATATAGAAAATAAAGATATGTAACACAATCATTCTTACATTTTTCCAAATTAAATAAGAGTAGGAAAGTAATCCACACCATAAAAGACATATGAGATAGCATTATAAAAGTAGCAAAAAATTAACTGATACTTTTGAACCAAACTAGGAACCACTAGATAAATAGTTCTCAATAAAAAAAAATCATATAGATTCCATACATTTGCATCCAAAACTACATACAGATGAAAAACACCTAATTGTACCATAAAATTGAACAAGTAACTCAATCATATCACCACGAGAGGACTAAATATAAATAGGGACTCCCCATCACCACCGTAATGTTATCTGAAATACAAATAGAATTTTGTATCATTAGATGAACATCCTCCTGACAAAAGGAAATGCAAGTTTATAACACATATGATATATTCCAAATCATATCTACAAAAGGAATTTCCACCATGATTTCTGCAATATATATTGAACTAACTCATCTGAATACATCCAGACCATCAACAACAACAAAATCATACCAAAAAAAAGTACAAACAAATTTATCACCAATGCTTCATTCTTCTAACAAGTTTGAAATTAATAAAAAAATATATATATATTTGCAACACAATCCCACATTTTATAACAAGTTTTCAACTATTTTAGATGGAAGGCTACTTGCACCTCTCATCTTGAAATCTAGATAGCTTTTGTTACTATCTATTCACTTGATGTGAGTAACCAACAAGGTTTTTTTTAATATGATTTTTAGTCATTCATATTGAATGATTCTTTAGTCATGGACATTTATCTAAGTATCTCATTTGTTCCACATTCTTTGAAACACTGACAAGTCAATTCTAGATTTCTAAGTAGAAGGACGGTGAGTTCTAAGGTACAGAGTTGAACCCGATAACTCTGATAGCATATGTAACATGTCAAATCTAACTACTTGGTAATAATATTAAATTACAAACAATTGAAGAGAAATTCAAAATTTATTTTAAACTTTAGTAACAAAAATAATTGTTTTCCTTCCTTGAACATGAATAACTAAAAGAAATATATAATATCACTTGAATAACTAACTTCACATGAAATATAGTTTAACTAAAATTTCCATTTCTCTAATTCCAAAAGAAAATAATATAATAACTAACGATAACTCTGATAGCATATGTAACATGTCAAATCTAACTACTTGGTAATAATATTAAATTACAAACAATTGAAGAGAAATTCAAAATTTATTTTAAACTTTAGTAACAAAAATAATTGTTTTCCTT
>MU228428.1:599593-611226 GCA_018584345.1 Thuja plicata | reverse complement strand
TCCTTCCTTGAACATGAATAACTAAAAGAAATATATAATATCACTTGAATAACTAACTTCACATGAAATATAGTTTAACTAAAATTTCCATTTCTCTAATTCCAAAAGAAAATAATATAATAACTAATTGAATAATAATGTACAAAGCATAGAACTTGAATAATATTGATATTTTGTTCATGTTTCTCTTCTACAAAGCTCTTGAATGCTTCCAAGGGAAGAATATTATCATGAGATGTTTTACCTCCCAACCATTGATCTTATGATATTGACCTTAAACAATCTTCTATACAAGATCCTCACAGAATTGGTCTGACCCTACACAAGAGATGCATGCATGGGATCTATTCTTTTATGCTATATGAGACTTGATATATAACCCACAACTATCATATCCAATCAACCTATAGGCATCTTCGCCTATGAGAATAACCTTCCTAGCTAGAGATTTCCCTACTGATTCTAGTGATAAATAGTTACTACTCATATCATAGTACCACCTTGTCCAAGGTTTTATAGGTGCAAGCACTGTACTTTGTTTTGTCATTGTCACCACAAAACTTTTATATTGATTCCTTTAGACTCTTCATGGTCTCCATGACCCATCTAGGACTTGTTGTCTATTTTTTGGCATTAATGATCCATTTCCCTAAGGCTAGCACACATTGTCTTAAGAACAATCTTAGTGGTTCCCATGGTTCATGACCAATCTATTAGGATTCCCTTCCCAATAGTTCATCATTGTTATAATCATTAAAGTATGACTAAGATTTTGTAGTCTTTTTAATTTTCCCATCCCATGATTTAAATGGAACTTTTCCCAAATGTAACTATGCTTATAACTAGCATACCTATATTTTGAAAAATATAAGTAAAATAATCCAAGAGATGTCATTTTCTAAAAGACTAAATATTTTCTAAAGTAAAAATATAATCAATTTAATTAAAATAAATATTGTTGAATGTGTATTTCACAGGTATTTTAACTAAGTGATCTTCTTTGACCTGGCTTTTTCATCGTTGTAATATAGGTTTTTTCAGTTTTCCTAGTGTGTAAACCCTGGGCATACCAAAAATTATGGTTTCTACTCAAAATATGCTAAGGGATAGTCAATCTTGATAAGGTCGAATCAAGTAAATATTGAAAATATTAGTGGATTTATTTTACAAGAAATTTATGGTTAATTAATTGTTTGTTCAAACCATAGTATGATAGATATAAAGACACGAAATATGAACATAAATGTCTTAATTTGTAAGGTTTTGTAGTCCAATGTCATCAAAATGTTTTTTTTATTTTCAGTATAATAGGTAAGTGGATAACATGGGACAAGAGGCCCAACTTTGAACAAAATTATGTCATTTTTTTATATTTATTGCTATGAGGAACACTTTTCCAAAATAGAGACAAAACCAAATGAAAAATACTTTATCATGTTGAAAACTCACATAGTTAGATAATCAACTTTTCTATTCACACTAAGAACCAATGAAATACTAAAATAATAAGTTATAATTCAACATTATATATCTATATAAAAAATTGTATTTGAATATCCACAATAAAAACCTATAACTTTAATCAATTAAACATAACCTTTTAAACAAAATAATTTAAGAACTAAATTTCCTTATAAACAATCTTCTCGCCACTGAACTTGTAAAAAAAATACAGATAGAAGTAATTTATTTAGAATATCGCATACGCAAACAAACGTTAAAAAAAACAATTCCATTTAGTTGAAGATTTGGATAAAGTTTTTAAAATTTGACAGAAAAAATTGCATGTACTAGAGTCAGATTTTTTTTTCAAAAATCAGACACATGAGCTTGATAAAAAAATATTTTTAATTTTAAAATTCAACACAACAAATAAAATCACCTTAAGAATACTTTTAAGTGTCTTTATAAAAGGAAAAATGAAAAAGGAAAGGAAAGAGCTTTTACAATCTACCACATCAGTCATCTATTTTTAGGTCTACATATGATAATAGTAATATAACTCTGATTTACAAAAATAATTATAAAATGACTAATAATTTATCACAATTGTACAAATTTTAAATATTATTTGGAAAAATTTATTTTTTACTCACCATGATAAATGCATTGGAAATAGGGAACGTGTGTGTGGAGGATCTACAGGGAGACAAAATGTAATCACCTAAAAATAGTCTGATGTAATCAAAGGCCCTAATCTGAAATCAAATACCAAGTCCTAACCAAGGCATCAAATTCAAAGCTACTCACAATTATGTAATTGAACTAGGTCAGTTTAATTATATAATTCATCAAAAATCAAGAATCCAATATCACTCACCAAGAGACATTAATTCATCAATTAATCATAGTCATTTAAATCAAATCAAAATCAAAAAGCCCATGGCTAAGAATATTAATTAAAATGAATTAATTAATCTAAACATTTATATTCCTCCAACTTGGCACAAAAGTAAAACCTCCAACCAATAAGGATCAATCACATGGTTCACTTAGGGTTCAATCTTGACCATCCCTCATGGATGTATCTCAACCGCCAAATTCAAATTTTGAATTTGAACCTTTTCCCTCCAAGGAAAATCTATATAATGAATTCATTCTAAGCTCATTTCATAAGTGAATAGTGCATTTTAGTAGCAAATTAATGCCAATTTCATTCTAGCTAATCTAGTTCAATTGTTCTTCAATTAAATAGTTTTAATTTCATAAATTTGAGCAATAATGAAGCATAATTGAGCAATCTTCTATGCATTTTAGGCATTTTTCTCATGAATCTTCCATCCTAGATTGTCTATTTTCTATGAATTCATGCTTAATCTAAGAGAATTCTATGAAATTCATGAAAATCTTCTAGCTACGAAGTAATAGGACATTTTAGAAATGTTGATTGTTTCAATTTGGTGTAATTCGATTATATTTTGTACTAACATGTTAATCTAAAATCATATCGAGTGATTGTACGCAGGATTATTGTAGGTACAACATTTACACATCAAATTCTATGCTTGGTTACATTCTTTTCTAGGCATCTAAAAATTGAATTTGAATTTGATTCTTAATTCAACTAGAGGATTATGCTCTTTTCCCAAGTGAAAAATCAGAAACTCAAGATGGGGGATTAAGCGTTGAATTTAAAAATTTACAGGAAAGAACTTTGTTTTGCATGCTTGATAGGAGAAAATGGAATGGATAGGAGAATATTCTCTTCTTCCTCATGAAGAATCATAAATCTAGACTCCTAAGTCACCAATCCTCTTTACTGCTTTTAACTTTAGAGGGCCTTTCAGTTGAGGAAAAATCTCCTGAGAATGACCCAAGTGAGGACATGTGAACGCCAGCCCTTCCATCTCACTATAATAAAAATGCTTCCTTGAGATTAAAATCTTGGAAGACTTAGTCGGTTTTGTCCTTCAAAAAATGATGATCAATCCTTGGACATGTTTGGATGTTGTGTAGAGTGGAGCCGCTTCAATCTGTCTTGAAAGACTACACTCATCTAGGTACTCATAGGGCTATACACCTCAATTTTTCCTGGTATATTCTATGGGAGATGATTATGAATGGATGCCCTAAATAGATACTTTATGGTAGTGACTACCCAATTCACCCCCAAAAGGTGATAATCTTTGTGCAAGGCAAATAGTAATTTCCCCAAGATACTCATCATTTCATGCCCTCACTAGCATTTGGAGTCAAAAAATATGGCATCATGACTGGAGCCATTGTGTGCTTGGTGATGGTCATATTTTGATTAGCTTTTGAGTGTATACTTGAGTCTACAAAGAAATATTTTCATGCTATGCAAATTTTATAGGGAAAGGTGTTTTTTTGCTATAAACTTAATCACAAAAATTCTAAAAATAAACAATTCTTGTCAAAACAAGACAAAATAATTTTTCTTTGCGTGATTGTCCCTAATTAAACACTTAAAAACACCTATAAACACACCAAAAATGTTAGAAACTTTGCAAATTTTTGGTTATCACCTAGACACAAATTCTCACAAATTTTTCAATTGCACAAGAACATGGGTCCTAAAACAGTTGGTTCTTGTCTTATTTTTGGTCAAAACAAAGGTCATTTCTGAACTATTTCTATCAAAATCAGCTCAATTTTTTGAGAAATCTAGGAAAATCCTATTTCTAGTCCAAACATCACAATTGCGTAACATCAAAACCTTGGTTTTAGAAGATCAATCCAATTTCTCTTTGTTTCAAAAACCTAACGCTAGTCTCAATTGGTCATATCAACCTTTTCTTGTTTAGAGATCACTATCAAGGTCAATCTAACCTTCATCAAGATCTCAAACATCATCTATTCTACATCAACAGTTTTTCTTCAAACTTTGACCAATTGCTAGGCTATTTTATCAAACATTGAAACTCTACATGATAGATTGATCATCTTTTCAAATTAAACATCTTACAATCTTACATGGTGTAGACACAAAGTGGTCACTACAAAAAATAGATATTAGACATATACCTTGGACAAGAATCATACCAGAAGCACAATCATATTAGGATCAAAATCTATTCATGTCTCAACATACTATAGACCCCGAATCTCAAATTGATAACAACAACATGGATGAAATTGAGAATGAGTGGGCTAATCATACCAATACTGACAATGAAGAAGAGATAATCTAAGAATACATCCAAAAAATCTAACAAGACACAAGGTTTCAAAAGATCATGGACAAGGTCTTAATGGCTAATAAGGAAAAGTATTTTGTGCATCTAGCCTCTATGGGAATCAAATTACCTCAAGATTTTGATATATAACAACTTAAAACACATGAAAAGGAAAATCTCATGGGTACTCTTATCAAACAAGTTGAGGCTTTGAAAACTCAAATCATAGACATGAATAAATCAAAGGACATTATTTCAAAGAAGTATTCAATCAACACACTTTGTCCTATGCCTTTTGATCGTATTCTTTACATGCCGCCATTTCCACCCAATGTGGATGTACCAAAGTATGATAATTATACAAGAGCTAAAAACCCTCAAGATCATATACGAGAGTTTTATACTCTAGTATGGATTTCATTCACAACTAGACCTACTTGATGAGACTGTTTCCTCATAGCTTAAGTGGTCAAGAAAAAAAATGGTTCTCCAAACTACCTCATGGAATCAAAATTTTTGAAGATTTAATAGATTGAATCATGCAATATTATTCCTACAATATTCAACATCCTATTATAATTATTTATCTATGTAACACTAAACAACATATTGGAGAACCATTTATATCATTCTTGCAACAATGGAGGAAGATATTTGCAAGATATCCTCATTCGATTCCTGAAACGGAAAAGATGGACATTTTTGTAAACAGTCTTGTAATAGAAATGAACCACTATCTTCAACTACAATGCATTCCAACATTTGAAAAAGTGATTGATATGGGAGTCAAAATCAAATACACCTTGGTTAGGAAAGGAGAAATCAATATTTATAAAGAATCCAAGGGATCTTAAGAGAATAATAACAATGGAAACCAAGACAAATCAATGTATTGGAACAAAAATTGGAATGTTGTCAATGATGGAGTAGTAGATGCCCAAAATCTAAAACCAAAACAACTGGCATTTAATCTCTCTACTACTACTCCTCCAAAAGATCCTAATAGTACATCGAATGTGTGGATTGATCAAGAATCCAAGCAATCAAAACCATCTTTCACAAATGGTATGAAATAAGTGTTTATGCCTTTTGGAGAGTCTCTTGAATCATCTCTATGTAAGATTATATCTCACAAGGTTATTATGCTGCCTGAATCAAGACCATACGAAACACCAGTTAAACCGAAATGGTGGAATGATACTCATTGTCGCGAGTATCATCGAAACAAGGGACATAGAACAAATGAGTGCATGAAACTCAAGAATTTTCTACAAGACCTAATTGACAACAAGTTCATTAGAGTGGATGGGCTCAAGACAAATGAAGATCACACAGCTTTTAAGACACCTTTTCCTAATTATGAGAAAGGAGAATCATCTAATGCTAAGGGCAGTCAGGTGAATTATTCTTATTCACACAACAACACTATCAACGTGTTGGAAACTTGGGACCAACATATCAATGTGATAATAGTCAAAGACAAACAAAAGGGTGAGTCCACTAACACAATAACAAGGAGTCAAGCTAAAGTGACATTGAAAGGAGATTCTTCAAAATTTCCTACATCATCAAAATTAACCTTAACCAAACAAGATTCATCATCCTCTTCATCTAATTATAGTTTGATTGATCAATTGTAGATAACCCTACACAAATCTCTATTCTTGAACTGCTTAAGATCTCTCCATCACATAAAGAGATTTTGGAAAAACCTTTGGTTGAAAAAAATGTTCCTAACAATTTATATGTGGATAAATTTCAATCCATGGTTGGACACTTGACCACACCTCACTACCTATCATTCTCATAGGAATATGACAATACTCTAAGTCACCCACACAATTTTCCTATTCATATAAAAGTGTTAATCCATAAAAATCGCGTGAAATAAGTATTGATAGATGGAGGGGTAGTCTTAAACATCTATACTCTAAGTTTGATCAAAGAATTGGGATTTTTAGATGAAGAAATTAAACTTAAATAGAGGATAACTATTAAGGAATACAATAATAAATAAAGATCATCTAAGGATTTGGTAATTATGCCTATTAGAGTGGGGGCCATGGAAAGAAATGTTATATTCCAAGTATTAGATCTTAAACTATCATATAATACACTCTTGGGAAGACCTTGGATACATGAGATGCAAGGAATGCCCTCAACTTTCCTTCAAAGATTACAATTTCCTCATAATGGAGAAGAGCTCACAATCCTGGCAGACACAAGCTACTTTCAATCCTATAATAATATCTGCCAATAAAGCAAAAGGATGGTCCCAAATAACTGAGAAGCTACCAAAGCTAAACTATCACTATGCTCCTTAGTGAATTTGTCAAGTGTGCTCAATTTTTGGATCAAGGAAGGGTAAAAGCACAATAATTTGTCACCCTTTTACAAAGGAAAAGGATAACAACACCAAAACTGTAAAACTTTAAGGGCATAAAATTCAAATTTCTGTTGAGAATTTAAAGATGATGTAAACTGATGAAATGTGTGAAATAGGTTGAATTATATGCCTATAAATTTTTTTAAAAAAATTGAACCAAAATTAATATGTTTTTTGAAATTTTAAGGTCTTTTTTTTATTTCGTGAAAAATACTGTAAATCAGGGAGTTTACTTCCCGCCAAATCATTATAAGTAAAACATTAGTTTTTCCTCCAATTTCATAATATGTTTTATATGACATGTATAGCTAGTGCCAAAAAAAAAGAAAGAAGTTTTTTCGATGTATAATTTGCCCGTTATAAGTATTCAAAGTTGAACTTAGTTGAAATCAACCATTTTTGTCTCCTATCATTTTTCCCCTATCAAAAATATACCAAAAACTAAATAAATTACATATTATTGAAGAGGACTCTCTTCTCTAGTGTTATTAATGATTTTAAAAATTTTCTAAATTGATTTAGTATTTTTTTATATTATCTGAATCAACGACTTCTAAAAGCTTTAATAACCTACATGCAACTTTTAAAAAATTTGTTCAATGTTATGTAGTCGAAACAATATAAAAATTATATGTCAAGAATCGTAGTTCTGAGATCTAGAAAAGGGTACTTTTAGTTTTTTGACATTGTTTAGTTTTAGTAGAGAAAAAACCAGAAAAAGTGCCAGCTTGTTGATTTGGTGTGTTTTTGCAGGTTTGGTTGCCAACATGGCATACCACCTAGGATGACTCGGCCGAGTAGTACTCAGCCGAGGGTGACTCGGCCGAGTCTACCTAAGTGGTTGGCCACCCGCGAGCGGTCGCCCACCCTTTCAATTTGAAAGGTATATATAAAAGTTTGTTTTTTTTAAATAAATATCAATTGTGAAATTAAATCCATATTTCAGAATATATAAAGTTTTTTGAGCAAGCGAAAAAGGCATTTTGTGACTGGAGGAGTGTGACTTTGCAATTTTTTTAATAAAGAAGAATTCTGAAAGAAAAATAAAATTTTTACTTATATTTGAGCAATGAGAAATAAAAGGACTAGAAAAAGGAAATATGATCGTAAAAGGAATGACCAAATAAAAGGTCATACAAAACTTATCGAAGTGGAACCGGTCAATGTTGAAGAAGAACCTATCGATGTTGAAGAAGGTGCAACTCAACTAGGGGAGGATATTGGTAGTAGTCGAGGTATACTTATTTAACCTACAATGCAAAATTTGATGGAGATGAATGAGGAATCACTTGTCAGTCAAATTGCACCGGAGCACCTGATATCTGACAGCACTATTAAATTTCATGTCAAAAACATGTGGAAAGAATATTTTGAGGATAAAACTTTGGTGGGAAAAGCACAATTGTTTGCAAATTTGTTCTAGGAAAGAGAAATGACTATGGTTTTGGAGTTGTTAGGTGTTGATAATAGAAAAATTGGACAAGGAGGTCAATTAAAAGAAATAATAATTAAAAATTTGCAAGATGCATTGAACGTTTTTATTAAGATAGATCATGGAGGATCTGATTCAAATATTGCAAGAAGAGCGTTGATGACTATGATTACCTGTAAGAGATTGACATGCAGAAATCAAGTTTGAGCAGTTTTTGATTTACTCAACGTATCTCAAAGAACTATTCAGAGATATATTAGGAAGAGAAATGTGTTGGATATGAACATTGAAAAGAATTGGGTACAGATTTGTAGAGTTCCTCGAAAAGACAAAATTTCTAAAGATGTAAGAAGTCAAGTCATTGAATTTTGGACCAACCACTCTCATGTTTCTTCCAATAGAAGGGACGCTATACAGATTAAAGATGACAAGACTGGTATGAAGATTTCAAATCTAAAACATTTTGTCGATACTACACAAAGTGAACTATTTGAAACATTCAAACAAGAATTTTCAAATGTGAAAATAGGTCAGAGAATGTTTGAGATGTTGCATCCTTGCTTTGTGTGCATAAATAAGGTTCGTAAAACATGTTGTTGTTGAAATCATGTTGATTTTCACTTATATTTGCAATCATATAAAAAGGTTATGGCAGTATTTAATCTAGATATGGTTCTTGGAAGTAAAAAAGAATTTGTGAAATCCATTTTATGTGATAAGTCAGAAGACTTTGATGAATTCAATGTCCAATGTATAAAAATTGAATGCAATGATTGTAGAAATTTACATAAATTTCCTTTAAAATTTGATAATATTGATGTTACAACACCAGTCCAGTGGAAGAGATTTAATTATGAGAAATATGAAACGAAGACAAGACTAGAATAAAAAAAATTGCATGGAAGGAGAGTGAATTACCATACCTTCAGTTCATGGACAGATTTCGATCTATGATTTATCCACATATCCAACATTGTCATGGTGCACAATGGCAAGCTAAACAGTTTCGTTATTCCAAAAATTGTTTTCCACCTGGTTGTATTCTTTCAGTTGTAGATTTTGAGGAGAACTATACATTCTCTCCTCAAAAAGAGCTTCAAAGTCAATATTATCATTCTGATCAAGTTGTGATATTTTCCATGTGACCTATAGACATGCACAATTTAATTTGGATGAGATTGAAAGTATAGATCAAAATGAATGCATTATCATCAAGGAGGTTCATTTCTATATCAGCGATGATAAGGTTCATGATAGGAGTTATGTGGCTCATTGTTTTGGCATATTTTTCCATAATCTTGCGAGTCATGGCATAAATGCTTCACAACACTAGATCTGGTCTGATGGGTGTGTGGGTAAGTAAACTTGAATTAAATTTTCTTTTAAATAGTACATTTAAATTATATATAAGATCTAGAGATCATATATATATTTAGTGTTTTTAAAAAATTTTACACATGATTGTCCAGGTCAATTTAAATCTGCAAAAGCCTTTAATTAGTTAGCTATGCAACATGCTAGACACAATGTTAAGTTTCTTTGGAACTTCTTTGAAAGTGGAAATGGAAAAGGGGAGAATGATGGAGTAGGAGCATGTGTGAAGCATGCACTCTAAAAACATGAACTTCAAGGTATACATATGTATGTCATTTTCATATTATTCAATTTGTTTACATAACTTAGTGAACTTTAATCTTCATTTGATATAGTTTGAATAAAATAATTTTATATTTGTACATGTCCTTTAAATTGTTAAATATATCCAAGTAACATGATAGAGAATGAAAAAAAAAAATTTGAATGGTGTCGAAATCATTTCGTTACTTGAGACACAAAACACAACAAACGTTACTTTTGGGAAGTGATAGGTATATAATTTAAAACTAGTTCAATCATTATTCATTTTTCTTAATTAAATTGAGTTGATCTGACTAAATAAAATTTATTTTTAATTTGTATATATCTAGATATCAATCTATCTAATCCTTACAATTGTCAATCAATTGTTGGAATTAGAAGTTTACATCAACTGATGACTACAGGACAACACAAGCCTCCACTAATTCAACTAAGAGATAAATCATGCTTTTGTGAAGATTGTGTTAACAACAACACAATGATTCAATGTGTTAAAATTGCAAATGGATATGTTTCACAATGGGATTAGAAAGAGATAGTCAGAATGCCTCCTTATGAAGATGATGATAATGACATAGACATCCATGATCCTATATATTCAACTGATTATGAACGAGTTTCTGATTTAGTTGTTACAGGTTTGTGCTGACATATATATATATATTGATTCTAGGTTTTTTATTTACAGTAAATATTAAATTTATATGTATATATAAATTGTACAGGTGATATTTTTGTTGTTGTTGCGGATCCCAAGAACGCAGAAGGTGTAGATTATTATTTACTAAGATGCACCAAAGAAAAATCAAAGTTGGTGCAAGAAATTGTTAATGGTGATGGACAACAATATCCAACTGGTTCAGTTGTTATTGAAGGCACCTATTATCAACAAGATAAGATCGACAAAAATGGAGTTCAATTTATTGAATACATGCCTAGACAAATAGTTCTACATTATAGTCACTTGGTTATAGCGACAAAACTATAGTTTGAGACTGTGCCAAAAAAAGGACGTGGAAATTAAAAGTGGAAGTTGACTATTGAAGAACATGAAAAACTTTTGGAGATAATAAAGGATAGAGAGGATCCAGAGTACATGTATCAGGAGTTATAGATGATTTGAAATTCATGATTCTAGATTGAATTTATATTGATTCTATTGAATTTTAATGGATTGGACCTTGAGAAACTTTCAATACCTTTGAACGATTTCAATCAGATTATCTAAATGATTTTATTAAAGATTGTTTGAAATTAGATCTAGATTGACTTGGTTAAAAATGTATTAAGTATGAACAATTTCTAGAAAATTTGTTAAATTAAGTATGTAGGTTAAAAATCTATTGATTAGGTAAATTGTTCAATTACTTGATTAGGTAAATTAAAATTAATTGATTGAAATTGTACTAAAAGTTATCTATTGAAAAATTATGTATATAATTTGCTCTAAGATTAGATCTTCTATCTATCTATTGATTATGTTTTGAATTTAATTTAAGTTTGAAGTTTGAAATTGATTATATATATATATATATATATA
>MU228428.1:554539-598729 GCA_018584345.1 Thuja plicata | reverse complement strand
TGTAAATGGACCTGTAAATATCAATGTATCAAAGTACTATCTATCAATGTAAAACATATGTGTGTATATAATCTAGATCTCTCATGTGTAAATCTAGATCAATAACTGCCATGATCACCACTCTGTGCAGGCTTATGTGGATCATCATCCCGGTGGACCTAAGCCTGTATATGTACAAATATGTATAACAATTTTAAAATAAATTTAATTAATATATTTATCCAGACCAATCTTTTTTCTAAATGTACATGGTTAAACTTGAAACAAATAAACTATTTAAAAATAATTTAAATTAAATTTTACCTCTATATCCTGATAAATCGAATCAACAGGCTCCTCTAAATCTCCATATGTAGCACCCCTCATAGTGTCTTGTACCTGGTTCAAATTAATTTAAAATATATATAGTTAAATTTATATATATCAATGGAATTTATATAAATAAATTAAATACAAAATTACTTGATTGTTCTTGAATCTTGAAATTAAATGGTTTCAAGTGTACCTGGTGTAATGCACGTCCAATGTTAGATAACTCAGAAGAATGTAAGGACAGTGTCTCAGGATCAATGCCCTCATCCATAAGAAAATCTGAGAATCCAATGTGAAATCGTGAGGTCGTAGGTGTCTGATATAGGGGAGCCTGTGCATGTTGTCGAGGTGGTGTAAGATCATCCACACTCTGTCGTAGAGTTGTAGATGTATCTGGACATCCTCCTGTCTGGAGGTACCTGCCTTTGCATCTCCTCATCCTTGACTACTGCATGTGGAGGATCTTGAGGCCTGGTCTCCTCAAAAAAATGCAGAAATATCACGTGGAGGAACCCCGTGTGTTGTAGAAATGTACTGGTAAGCTTCAAGGATATCACTGACTAAACTAGAGCTCATGTCGTGCAAACAATCCTCTGGTAGCTGTAATATCTCATATGGAGTGGGAAGATCATATCAGATGTATGGATCATAAAATGGACTAGAAGGATTAATGCCTGCTCTCATCCAAGATCTAAGCATGTACCTACCCACACGATCAGATGAAAACTCATCACCCTGAGTCATGATGGTGGAAATGCTAGAAAACATATCTATCTGTGCATCCTCGGCAGCAACCTATCCAGCTCCAGTGTAGGTCTCCAAACCTTTTGGAAGAACCAAAAGGTTTTGACCCACCAATGCCCTCTTACTAGGGGGTTGTGGTGCATCAGGTCGTCTAAACTTATCATGGTATCTCCACCGATCCTGACCAATATGTGGAGGTAAATCTATGTAATCAACATCATAACCTAAATGGAACTCTACAAATGATTGTTTACAGAAATATAAGGGCACCTCATCCTTTTGGAGCCACATATGATGGGCCACCAACCATGTGGGATATATAAAAGGAGCTACTAACTGATCTATACATTTTGTGACCCTATATGCTCTAACCACTTTCTTTTCTATGTAATGGGTCCCAAACATGTTCTTAATCTGAATAACTATAACATCCCCATCAACTATCCTCCAACCGACAGTACCTGTAGCAATGCTAGATAGAATATGGTAAAAAGAATCAATAGATGAATCATCATATGGATTGTATGATTCAGCTTCTGAATCATACTCATCAACTCTGTACGAATGGAAATCAATTTCTCCCTATTAGGGAGGGTATCACTATTTTGCAACGTCCTCTCTAGTGCAGCTAGAGTGGCATGCATCCTCGTGATAGTCTCATGTCTGCGACTATCATGACTCTTTGGGGTATCATGGCGGCCTGACGATGCTCATGAGGCCTGATTACCATGAATTCTAGGGTCCAAACTAGTAGAAGCCATGTGATGTAGAAATGTAATATCTAGAGATAAAAAGCACACTCGCTACAAGTGGGCACATACATGTGTACATTCAGTAGGAAATCAATTTATATATGTACATGTGTTGAAAAAGAGCATGTTTTTAAATTAAGAAATTAAAATATATCTATACATACATATTTAAATTTTAAACAAATTCAATTTACATCTTCAACATGAAATATTTTTTCAAAAAAAAGTTCAAAAATTTTAAACAATGAAAATTGCACACATGTACATGTATTAATATAAATCTCTACATAATATATTTATGTCCATCTGAACAAAAATATTCATGACATCCCCTTAAGCATAAATACATCAAAAAAAGATTCCACATGTACATAACTTTTAAGTGATTACAAGATTTTAATATATACAAATTGATTTATGTAACCTAGTACGTAAGACTTCTAGGGTTTTGTTATGTACTAATTTTGAAAGTTGTGTACGTAATGAAAATGTCTAGAATGATCAAGTTGTGACAAAAATATTTTGTGGCACATTCTCAAGTAATAAATATAGTCATGTATCCTAAATTAATTCCCTGTAATAATTGATTCAGATGACTAAAGACTAATTAGATTCATGAAACAAAAGTTATGCTTCTAGTTTACGTTTTGGTTAAATTATATGATTTTAGGCTTTTAAGTTTACGTATAAATGTTTCATAATTTTGGATTTGGTTTTGCATTTATGTTTCAAAATTTTGGGTAAATTATGTGTAAGTTTGAGTTTGCATTTAAGTTTGGGTTTTCGTTTAAATTTTTTTAACTAACATCAATTATATGACCTAAAACAATTTATTTCTAGAAAATGAAGAAAAAAACCATGACATTACAATGCTAGATAAAAAAATTCATTTTACATATATGTTAAGAAATAGTAAAACATTTTAAAAATTAAAAAAAAGGGCCCTACCTAGAACTCGGTCGAGTTTTCTTCCTCAGCTCCACACAGTCAATCTTAGCCCCTCAATGTGCAAATGAGCGGGTAGCGGGCTATTTTTGGGTTTTATAAATGCTTTGCATACTCGGTCGAGTATAACTCAGCTGAGTAGCTCTTGGTCGAGACTCTTAGGCCATGTAGGTACCACTCAGTGTCGTATGGCATCGTGTGGCACCCATGTCAACTCGGCCTTGTGGGACTCGGCTGAGTATAATGCAAATGAGTGCCCGGAGTTGTCCTTAAGGGTGACAGATTATTGTGCTTTTACCCGGAAATAGCTTCATCAATTATTGGATCTAATTCACTTATGAATTATTAAATCTTTACCTTGTTTACTGCCACTTCTTGGCTGATCTTTTCAACAAGTTTGTGTTGATATTTCTTCTCTTCTCTCTCCTCAATTGTCTTTTTTGCATCAATGTTCTGTGTTGTAATGGCTTTGGTAGAAACTTGTTTGGTTACCTTAGGAATCCCATCTTTTGTTTTTTCTCCTTCATCAGTATCCTTATGTACTTCATCTTCCTTTTTTTTGCATCCTTCTTAGTAGTTTCTCCATCTATTTTCTTTAAATATCCTTTTGTAACCTTGTTAGTTTTGGTTATAACTTGAGTGTCTCTGATGACATTCTGGTCATCGGTGTTGTCTTTATTTCCTTCATCCCCTGCATCCTCAGAAATTATTGAATCTTTGTTAGGTGATTTGTCTTTTTCTTGAAGTATATTGATGGCTTGCATCAATATTGGCATATTTCTTGATATGTTCACATGTGAAGTGTCAAATGTTGTGTCATGTTTGTCAGTCTTGTCCTTGATAATAGTGACATCATCATCTTTCTATATTTCTTCTACTAGATCATCGATTATGTCAATGACTGTGTTGTCCAAAAAAATTTCCATAATGATGTCTGGCCATGTCTCATCTGCAACATCCATATCTTCATTACATAGCTTCTTGAAAGCTTGTTCCACCTCTGTGTCACCAATTTCTACAATCTTGTAGTGAATGTATGCTCGCACATCTTAGACGAGCAAAACCCTAGCTGGTATTCATGAGAATGCTCCAACAGTATTGGGTTGTGATGCAACCTCAGGAAATATCTTGTAGTGGGGTTCCTCACAAGTAGAGTTCTTGATAATTTTTACCTTATCCTTCTTGATGCTCTTAAGTTTGGTGGTTCTTGAAGTCATGGTCATTGTTTCAGACATGTTAGGGATTTCTGAAAAATGGGTAAAACAGAGTTCTTGGTTAACGTAGGAACTTACTATTTACTTCTGTAGTGGTCACTGATATGTTTGGAGTGCTCTAGGTCAAGTTGAAGTCACTCTATGATTCTGTCACTGATTGCTCAAATTTTTCTTTCGTCGCTCTACTCTTCCCACTGATGAATAATGAAACCCTTCCATCATATTTTTATAGACATTTGCCCTAAAAGAAAGTCATTAATGCTCAACCACTCCTCAGCGTGTGAAGAAAGAGTCATCAGTTTAAACACTAACTTCTCTCTTCAGTGACAACGTGATGTTTCAGGGAAGTTATCTCACTTCTTGCTTTTATCGATGGGTTTTGGTGTTTTGTGAAAACAAATTTTTCAACTTGCTTGATTACCGACAAGTCTCAGTTTACACTAGCAACTTTGCTTTTACATGATAACCAATGATTCTTGGTAAGTGCAGACATTTTCAATGTTGAGTGTATACCGATGGATTTTGGTATATATTACCCGATGAAATAGTTATCACAGATTTTAACAAGTAATATCCTGATGCATCTTTACTTATGCTAATTTGGCATTTCATCAATATATTATCAAACTGATGTACAATACTACTTAGTGTAATTCAGTTCCATACTTACTTTTTCTGCTTAGGTGGGGGTGGTGATGTCACTAGATCCATTAGATAGGGTGTCACCAATTACATTGCTTGGTCCAGCTTCATCATTGTTGGTAGCTTTCCTCCACATTTTGTTTCTCATCTTCCTGATGTCTTCAATGGTATTTCCTTTGGGAAATGTGTTGGTCTCTATCATTCGGTCTCTTCAGTCTTTCTTGAGATGACCAAATTTATGACAGTGTAAGCATGTCATTCTGGGGTTATTCCATCCTCTAAACTTTCTTCTCCACTATCTCATACAATTTGTAGCAATGTGACCAAATATTCCACATGCTGTATAATTTTTCCATGTGTTGTAATCTCATACATATTGGTTACTGACTCTTTTTGGTTTATGGGCAATTTCTTGACCTTTAGGCTTCCATGCTTGATTTTTCTTCTTCCATCATTCAAGAGTTGTGTGCCCATTCATTTTTCAAGTAGGACAGTATTTGTCCATGTAGGTTTCCTTCTTTGGTTATTTCATCTCATACTTACATTCATATGCTTTATGTCCTTTCTTGTTACATTTATAACAAAATCCTATGAATGAAGATGTGGATTTAGGAATACCTTTTATTTTGCTCCTGCATATATTTGATGTGTGGCCTTTCTTTCCAGGGTGATTGCATGTCATCTTTCTTGGTCTTGGATTTGCATAGATATTATTTTGATCAGCGTGATTGGGTGATTCTCCATTCTTGGTATAGCCTAGACCGGTGTTGTTGCTGATTCTTCATTGTCCATCAAGAAAATCATCCATTATTTTATTGCTTTCTTTAGCTTTCTTGATAATTTCATTATTGCTGTTGCTAAATTATGAGTTCTTGTTTCAGCTTTTCATTTTCTTCCCTTAGCTCACCAATAGCTTCTATTCTTTCAATGAGTTAAACATTCATTATGTTTTCCTCTTGACTCATAAGAATAATTTGATTTGTAATCTCATGATGATGCTTTGTAAGTCTTTGTATTTTAGACTCTTTGTCTTGTAGCTTTTTAGTAATCTTCCTTCTATCATCAATAGTTAGTGTTCTTTATTTCTCACCTTGTCTAGCATTGTTCATGACATCAATCATTCTTACCATCTGTGTCTCTTCACCAATTTGTAGAGATTTCACTTGTCCATCTAGATGTTGATTGATTTCATTTAGGCTTGTGATGCTTTCTTCTGATGTGTCTAAAGCTTTTCTTGTATTTGATCCTGAAGACTCAAATAATTTGGGTATCTCTTCCTCATGATAATCTATTTCATTACGGCGAGATGCCATAATCTTTCTTTCATCTAACAGTTGTCTCATCTTGATTATAGCTTCTTTATACTGCTCATAGAAGATCTGAATTTGTATCTTCTGATTCTCAATACTCTTGTCAAGTATGTAATTCTCCATTGTATGATATTTTCTCTTAAGCCTTTAGTCTTTCCAAATAAGAGACTTAGCTCTGATACCAATTGTTGGAATTAATGGGAAGTATGTACTGAGAGGGGAGGGTTGAATTAGTACCTCTAAAAAATTTGTATCTTTTAACCTTTATCCTTTAGGTAATCAATTATTTATCCAACCATCTGTTCTATACTATCTTGATGTAAGATTTATCAATTCTTAAACTTAACCATACATGTGAACATTCATAGAAACATTCATGAAAGTAATTGACACATAACACAAGATATGATAACGCAGAAAACTCTTGTTAGGAAGTAGAAACTATGGTGGGGATGGTACCCACAAATTATTCACTATCTGCAGATTGGAAGGGGCTAGTTAAGGCTTACAATTTGATCACTTCTGATGATCTACCCTGTTAGGAGTATCTGTGGAGACCTGTTAAAGTCTACTCTATTAAGAGCTTTAGCAACAATGTTTAGTGTGCACTCGGTTAAGAGATTTACAATTGGATGGTTAAATCCACCTTCCTTGAAATGATTTTTACACTTTGCTTCACTTGTTTGAATGTAAGCAAATCACAATTTGACCTGGTGTATGCAATCTCCTATTGTTGATTAGAGATCAATTTAAGATTACATGTATAATTATATCACCTAATGTGATTGAATAATACCTATGTTGCTCAATAACCTCTGTTCTTGGTTCTTGATAACCACATTCACCTTTTGTTGTTCTGGTTCTTGAAACTTTCAGCCTGATCCATAGATGTGCTCATAGGCTTCATTCATCCTCTCATACATAATCACACGCATAATGAATGATTACAACATCTATTTATAAGATAGATTGACCTAATCAAGTTTCACGTAAAACAATATTAATTCTAAGATCACAGGTTTACAACTTGACCTTGATCTCCTAGTCTATGTGTTTTTAAATCAGTTAGACTAATTAAAACACTTACATTAATTTTTCTTGTCCCTAAATAAATGGTTTTAAAAACAAATCAAGACTCTATAAATAGAATAAGACTTTTTTATATGACGTGGAAGTCAAGTCCACTTTTTGTGGGCTTCAACTGACGTTTGGTTTTTGTCGGTCATTTATGCTCTGAAGTCAGTTAGACTGTCTCTCAGTGTTCCTTTCTTGAACTATTTTTTGGGTTCCTCTTTGACTGTTCTCTTGGTTTTCACTTTGTCCTGCTCATCAGGTTCCACTGTCGGGTTCCTCTTTATCCTTTCTACTTTGCATTTTTGGTTTATACACAAAACTGTATCATCGGTTTCCTTTGTACTTAGCTATTTTTGGTGATCTCTGATATCTGTATTTTTGGTTTTCTCTTGACCTATCTTTCGGTGTATGTTTACCGAAAGTGTTCTTTGCATACTAATGGAAAAATAATGTCATCACAAATATATCAAAAAGAGGAAAAAAAATACAAAAAAATCATGCCTTGGTGAAAACCTGGTAAATGGCACCATTTGTCAGCTAACTTCTCCATTTATCAATACTCTATTATCTCTGCAGCATGCGCTAAATATCCTTTTGGCTCACAAAGAAAAATCCTTTTTTCTTGCTACAATCCATTCCATGGCTTGGAATCCAATCTTCTCTTTCATCAAAAGGATAATTTTTTCAACTAGATGCAATTCCTCATTCTCACCGATATTTCTCAATATAACCAATCACACAAAGGTATTTATCAATACCATCAACCATGCATGGGTATTTTTCAATACGACTGATCCAATAACATTTCAATCAACAAACAAAAGTGTTTCTAAACACTCCTTGTTTCATCAACTGATCAAATTAATCAATCACAACACTAGTACAAAAATGACTAGTCCTATGGTATGATTGCAATAATTTATTTTTACTAGAGAAACAACGATGAAGTCAGGATATTTTTCTTTGAATGACTGATTGTTCATTATTATTTTTTCACCGGTCATATCTCCCAAGTGCTTCAATGATTCTCTAATGCTAGAAACACAAGGACAGGGGCATGATTTTTCCTTTAATTTATCCTTGTGATTAGTATCGGTATTTGAGTATTTGAGTATCTACATGAAAGGCTCTGAGACCAAAGCAAATATCTAGGCCAAACAAGATTGTTATCTTATCAATTGAATATTATCATATCTACAGAGAGATTACATGAGTCTTTTTACTAGAAGATCGAGGAAGGAATATGATATTTTATTTGTTTGTTGTTTTTTTATTGATGCAATTGATGGTCAGGACATCATGATCTAACATATCTTGATGCTTGTGTCAAACTGCAATATCAAAAATGAACTCATTAGTATTCATATCACCCAGATAAAGCAATTATTCATGATGATTGTACTAAAATAGAACATCTAACACAAGTCATATTCATATCATCATGGTATCCTAATTACCAGTGATGATTGTATGTACTTGCATCCAAGAATAGTGATATTCATACTAACATGATCGCGTGAGTATCAGTGTTGGTTGTATCAAAGTGGGTCTACTAAATCTCAATGATGAAATACGAAATAAAAGAAAGACAAGGATGGAAGCTGCATTGCATGCTAGGAGGTACATTTCATTCTAGGGAGGTTTCATTACATCTTATGAACATATGCTAAAAATGGGATTTAATAACATCAATCATAGGAGGGAAAAGTAAACTTGGTCACAATCAACATGGTATAATTTCTCTTATGATTGAGTATGTTAATCACTGAAATAAAAAAAAATTGCATAATCGTGTAAAGTGCATATTCATCTGCATTTCATTAAGTATCTCTAAATGATTCACTTGTTCATCCATATCATTAACCTAAAATTCACACATATATGCATCAAAAAGATCCAAAAATAAATGCATCCATACATTTGCATTCATGACATCAAGAAATAAAACAAAGTGCTCAAAGCATAATCATAAAAAATATCATATCATAAAGCATCCATATAGAGCTACATCTCATATCATATGCATATAAAAAGATCAGTGACAAAGATACCAAGATATCAAAACAAAAGAGAATGTCATCATATATCAAAATGTCCATGGGATACATCACACAAGTTTGTCAAAATAGTGCTATATCAATACAGTATCGATACAACATGAGAGAAACAATGCTCAGTGGTACTTATGACTGGCTACCAGCATCATCCTATGGAGGTCCTGGTGGAGGCACATCATATTTTCTCAAAGCTAGTACACCTTGTAACTGTGTCATTGCTTGTGTAAAAGGTGTGACTCTGGCAGTAGGATCTAACACTGCTGCAAAATAAGCTTCCTGGTAATCAGAGGCTCGACTGCACTGCAAGGTGACATCTCTCTCTTATTTCTCTAAAGATCTATCTCTATCTGCTAATTGTTCCTGTAACACAGCTATCCAAGTCTATAGCTAATCTCTCTCTCCATAGACAAGAAATCAGAGAAACATCATCAGTACCCTTTGGAGATGTACTTGTTTGTGAAGGAATCATTATACATGTACCTCTCTCAGGAGGAGGAGTTTTTTGTACACCTATGGGACCTGTACCCATTTGTGGGGGTACACCTGTATGTTGACCTATCTAAATACTAGGTTGCACACCTGGAGTAACTATCCTAGTAACCCTCGGATGTGTGGGTACCTGTGTAACTCGTTGCAACTGTGATGAAAAGAGAACACTAGAAGAAGATGACACGTGTGCCAAAGATAATCCATGTGCTTTCAATGGTATCTAAGATACACTAGGAATATGAGAAGAAGACACAATGGGAGGCACCTCAGAGGAAGAAGGACCCTGTGAAAAAGAGGGAACATGGGATGCATATGGATGTGTAGGACCTACGAATCTCACTCTAACTGGTCTCTACTGACCACCCTAATCTCTGCCACCCCTACCACTACTATCATCACCACTACTACTCAATCATCTATGGGTGGGTACCCTAACTACTCCACCACCCCTGTCATTATCACCACCATCATCTCTAGGATCTACCATGGTCTATATCATCTCATTAGGAGAAGTCAACCATGGAAAAGGATGTTGTGAAAAGTATTGAGAGTAGTCATTCATCATCCCTGCATATATCATATCAGGAGTGTAATCCCACTAAAAAGGTGCCAACTTCTGATGCTCATGAAATGTTGTGTCATACCTCAATGATGGTCCCCACTACAACTCCTCATCTATAGTCTGTGCATAAGTTTCAACTCCATGTAGCAGCGGTAGTGCCATACCAAACTGTATGAGCACACGGGTAACCAAGAACCTCTTAATGATATATGGAGCATGACCGATCAAATATCTCTCTATGCACACAAAATTCACCTCTCACTTGTCACTACCCCACTCCTTGCAATCCAAGAATGGATGCCAGATAACTAATGTCATATCATATATACCCTGTCGCTAGTAAGACAAGTCACCTAGACAGGGTTACACCATATTTCCACCACACATGTATACATATGGCTCATCTCACTATTGAGACTACACTTCAAATAGCCGTGTAACTGGGATGTGCTCCCAGGCCCAGATCTGTAAAAGAACTAATCCTACAAACATAGATCTATCTTGTTGATAGACCACCTGATGTAGATCATGGTATAAGTGGGCGAGGAGATAGGTACCCCAAGCCATCCTCTGTGGAGTCTAAATCAAATCCTCCAAAAGTCTACACCAGCCGATGAAAAACCCATGTGCACTCTGATCAGGTATAGGAAAACCACCAATCAAACTGAAAACATGTTAGGCAAGGCCGCATACTACCTCTCCATCTGCTCCCAGGTAATGTGCCTATCAACAATCAGTGGATCATGGAATACTTACACTGCTATGTCTATGCATGGATGTCGATTAGAATCATAGTAGGGTAACTCTCTCATCATAGGAATACATTGATTCCTCCATACATCATCAAAGGTAACAGTGATCTCTCTGGTGGGCAAATGTAACGTATTATGCTCTGAATGCCATCTCTTAATCAATGTGGTCAACAGTCCCCTGTTGATCTGATACTTAGGCATGTCGAGTAAATGACCCAGACCACAATCTCTAATGTCTCTCCTATCCACCATAGATAGGGTATCAATCATGCAAAAGACACGAGGATATGGACCTCTCATCAATAGTGTACCTCTATCAATCTATAAGAACAAAAATAAGTACAAATCAAATATATGGGGGCAAATAGAAGGACAAAAATAGGTAAAACTCAACAGATAATGATAATAAACAATTCAGCATAACCATCGCAATTAGAAACTGGAAATTTCTAATGAATAAAAGATCTATTTAAAGCCTATTATCCTTAAAACAATGTTTCAAGGACCGTAGATCCAGTTTTAACTACAAATTGTGTTCTACTCACGAAATGATGCTTGATTCCCCAAAAATGACATTGTACACCAGAGATGATGTTTGATTCTCCAGAAATGACCTTTCAGCAATTATAAATGATGTTTCACCCAAAATAATTTTTGGATGACGACAAACGACTCTATAAAATGGGAAATGACATTTCACAAAATAACCAAAAATTACGGATCGTTTACTAGGAATGATGGAGAATTTACTAGAAATTATTGTTTAAACCGGAAACAACCTTCTAAAAATCCTAAATGACATTTGGCCCTAAATGGCTATAAATTAAAAATTTAGACGCATTAATAAGAGATAATGACAAAATATACAAGAGTTAATCGACTACATACCACGGTAGGATTGTGAGTAGGTCTTTGAGCATCTTCTCGCTCTCAGCTCTCAAATTCTCTCACTGTGAATAGTGAAAATGAATAGTAAAATTTGTATTTTACCCTACTTAATCACATTTTGGGGTAATTAATTTAAAAAATTCCACCCAATCTAATGCTCTTTAGTTGCACCTTTTTGGCCCGATCTTCGCCATACAGAGTCTGATTTTGACCAAATGAGAAGCATTTTCTTCGTGGTTCTCACCACTATCATTTTTATTTGAATAAAAATCCCCATTCCAAGCCTATCATTCTCATCTAGACATTTTTCATCTGGAAACCAAATAATTTCATGTCCATTTTGATTCCAAGGGGGCATAATCAATCATTCTCAATCAAGTGATCATGTTATAAAATTTGTTCAATAACTAGGGCATTATCAATTCTAACTTGACTCTGTAATCGATCAAGTTATCAAGAAAAAAAAATTCCCAATAGCTGGGGGAATCTTTGTCAAGCATCATATCAAGATGATATTCCTAAATTAGCAATATAGTCAATCCTGGAACAAGTGATTTCATCGCATCACATCAAATTACTCACTCTTATCAGTATTTAGGTTTCAAACATTATCTAAGATATCAATTTCATTGTATCACATCAAATTGGTAGTCTCTTCAATAAAACAACAAGAGATAAGTAACTTCATCAGGACCCATATCAAGTTAGTTATCTCAACCCATTTTTCCATCTTTGACAATGATCAATTTGATGCGAAGATCAAATTGATCATTTGTTCTAATCTTTACTAGAAATTAGTTTCATTGCATCACATCAAACTGGCTGTTTGATCAATATTTCTAAATCAGGTCTCATTAGATAGCAGTTTCATCGCTTCACATCAAACTGAGTATTTGATCAAAATCTCAAGAGCTATAATGGTAATCAATTTTATCTCTTCACATCAAATTGGTTAGGCATTATTATGCTTAACAATTAGGCAGGTAATCAATTTCATCACTTCACATCAAATTGGTTATTCTGGTCTCAATCTATCATTGAATTTCAGACAAGTTGGGGCATCAATTTCATCGCTTCATATCAAATTTATTCTCTAGTATTCACATCAGTTCTATCAACAAGGAAAATCTATCTGGTTTTTCAAAACAAATTGGGATCTACAACAGCTTCAATTGATTTTCTTTTGATCAAGTTCGGAATTGATTTCAAATCAGGAATAGTTTCATCAAGATTCATATCAAACTATTCTATTGCTAGTCAACATCAAATGTTCTTTGAATCAACGCATTGATTGCATGTCAATTCAAAGAGGGACGAATGTAATCACCTAAAAATGGTCTGATGTAATCAGAGGCACTAATCTGAAATCAAATTCATTTAGTCTTAACCAAGGCATAAAATTCAAAGCTACTCACAATTATGTACTTGAATTAGGTCATTTTAATTATATAATTCATCAAAAATCAAGAATCAAAGATCACTCACCAAGATACATTAATTCATCAATTAAACTTAGTCTTTTAAATCAAGTCAAAATAAAAAAAGCCCATGGCTAAGGATATTAATTAAAATGAATTAATTAATCCAAACATTTATATTCCTCCAACTTGGCACAAAATTCAAACCTCCAACCAATAAGGAGCAATCAATGGATCACTTAGGGTTCAATCTTGACCACCCCTCATGGATGTATCTCAACCGTCAAATTCAAACTTTGAATTTGAGGATTTTCCCTCCAAGGAAAATCTCTATAATGAAGCCATTCTAACCTCATTTCATAGGTGAATAGTGCATTTTAGTAGCAAAGTAATATCAATTTCATTCTAGCTAATCTAGTTCATTTTTTCTTCAATTAAATAATTTCAATTTCATACATTTGAGCAATAATGGAGCATAATTGAATAATATTTTATGCATTTTAGGCATTTTTCTCATGAATCTTCCATCCCAGATTGTCTATTTGCTATGAATTCATGCTTAATCTGAGAGCATTCTATGAAATTCATGTAAATATTCTAGCTAGTATGATATTTTTGACATGCTGATTGTTTCAATTTGGTGCAATTCGATTATATTTTGTACTAACATGTTAATCTAAAGTCGTATTGAGTGATTGTGTGCATGATTCTTGCAGGTACAACATTTACACATCATAAAAAATAAATTAAAACTGCAGGTAGCGACCACAAAAAATGATGATAGCCAATAATAATAATAATGAACATATGAAATAACAATTGATGGACATAAATAATAATAATGAACAAATGAAATATTGTGAATTGTATTGCATTGATTTGTAGTCAACTTTCAACCATCAATTTTCAGAGGCAACCTTTCATGGAATAACAAATATAAATAAATTAGAGTGTGAAATAAAATGAATTAAACATTATAATAATACATTTACAAAATGTCCAAATAAGTATCTTATGTTTTGGATATGAATTGATCCTGTGTTTTGGGTATGTGATTCAAAGAATAGTTTTCATGTGCATTCATCACCTCTATGCATTTATAGAATGTGGACCAAAGTGTACAATCAACCCCATTGTCACTAAATCTTCAAAATTAAAATTAAAATTGCACTTTTTGATTTGTTCACTTGAACAGTTCAACACATATGCACACTTCAATTTTATAGTTGTATCTTCAACGCAAGCTCTAGGCTTCCATTGTACTTCAAAACTAACATTTAAGCAACATATATCATTGGAGAAATCACTAATATTTTCAAGGCAATTGAAAAACCTATGGTTTTATCCAGTGCCTCATTGCTTTAGTGAAAAAAATATATCACACCATAGATTGATGAGATAAAATGTGCTTCTTTATGTGGAAATAATTTTATCTCTTGCAATATATTTAGGGTTACTGGGAGATTTGAAATGATGGACTCTTCATATTATATCATTAATATGTAACTTCAAATTATGGGATTGTATTCCTCCTATTCAAGAGTTACATTCTTTATCAATTACATTAAAATTTCTTATTTAGTATGAAATATAGTGGCATGATTTTTGCATGCCTCTGTGCAAATCTTTTTGTAACTCTCATTTTCTTTTTTTAAAATTTTCAAACTAACATTTGCATGTCAATTTTTTTCAAAAAGGCTAAATGTTTATATTGAAATTTGCTTCCATTGTAAGAAGTCTCTCGGCTTAACTAATAAGACTTGATTTCAAGATGACGCGACAATCTTATTGATGACTTACTGTCATATTTTATAATGATCTGATTTTACATAATAAAAGAACTGGTTGTTATCCTTGAGATTTAAAGTGTTATTAAACTGTCAATTTTTGTTATAGGTTAATTAATTATTTAAGTATTACTCCACATATGGCAACTCCTTGAGAAAAATAGATTTCCTAGATATGAGAGACTAGAAGATATCACCACCATAATTTTATAAGAATCATTTAAAACAATAATAGATTCATAAGGGATACAGAATCATATCTGCAATCTAGATTCAGGAAGCCTGTAAATAGACTCCTATCAGAAGGAAAAAATTTACAATGGTTTATCGATTCATAATAGAATAAAAGATTCATAAGAATCACTGTTTAAAATTATAATTACATAATTCACAATGATGAAAGGATTCATTATAGTTATGGATGAAATGGGTTTCCACTCCACTTTTGGTCTTTCCTAGCCTTAAGGACTTGTTTTCCTAAGTGTAAATTATATTACCTTTTTACCAAGGTCATGTGAACATATACCTAATTGTCTACGTTGTTCATAATTTACTCTAGTTTCTATTTAAGTTCAGAGTAGGCAAGATCCTAAGCCCTTCCAAAGGATAATATACCCTTAACACTTTTCTTTATAGGTGGAAAATAGACCAACATTCCTTAATCGTAGTGTAATTGGTTATCAATTCTTAAGGAAAGTTTATGAATACAACATTAAGGAAAATTGTCTATCTCAATTCTTGGAGCTTAGTTTTAGATAAACATATGACTGAGTTTCCAATCTCATTTCTTAACTACTATAATAGTAAAATTCTAATATAAACTGACATGGTCCTTTTCCATTTACTAATTATGAATATTCTTCCATTCTTGGGCAATAGATGATTCAATTGGTTTAATCCTTGAAAATAATATGAGCAATCATTAATATAGATGAGTGTAGTTTAATGCAATGGTCAAAACAGGACATAATTTCTCTTTGACAATATTTGATTCATTGAGACAACGTCACAACTCATTTCCTATATATAGATACACAATTGTTATTTCAAAGATTATAGATAAAAAAGGTTTAATCCAAATGCATTGATTATAAAAGAGAATATGGTGGCATATTATATATGCCTCAATCATTATTCATCATAACCTTTCAATATAATAAGTGGCTATGAGAATTATAATGATTTTCTAGATAGACATTTGATACAAAGTCACAAAGAAATATGTTGCGTGTCTAATTCTACATATAAAATTATACTACAATGAGCATATGGTTCAGTTTACCTGATCTATTAAATCAATTAGAAAGAAAACATATATAGAGACATGATGCAATATGGTTACTGCTAAAATCATAATATCAATAGAGACATAAATACGAATACCTTTATTTTAATCAATTGATCAACATGCGAAAATATAATACATAATATGGTAAGCTTCCTAAACAATTGACATAATTGGTAAAACTTAAAGGAGGTTACTCTGACTAAGAATTTTGCATGCTTTTATTGTTGGTATGAAGACCATGGTAAGAATTATATGCTTCCACTATAAATATTGATAATGATAAGATGCAAAGCAGTCTTTTTCCAGTTGCATCCCTCCCAAAAATGATAACAAAATGAGCTTATATGTAATTTCAAATAATGGTCATTGAAGGAGTAACTCCTTGTTATCGATGGAAAGAAGAATCATGTTTCCACCCAATAAATTTTTTCTAGTTGATGACTTAGGGCCAGCTTACACTTTGCATACTCAATTAAGATTCATTAATTATTTTATTAAGAACAATGTCAAGAACAAAACCCCACTTGACATGACCAAGGAAAAAACCTAACCCAAGACCTAGTGACCATATACTTTGTTATGGATACCTACTTGGATGGTATTTCCAACCTTCACCCCAAATCTTCACCTTCTCTCTTTGATGATACTCTCCCCCACTCACGGGGCCAATCATCTCTTGCATCCAATGATAAGGAAAAATTACTCTTAATCATCTTCATAATCATCTTAATCAATAACTTATCTATAGTATTGAAATAAATTATTCATCATTGAATATAATTTCCATGAGATTATTCAATAATCCTCTTAAAGAACAACATAAACTCATTAATCATAAACCTCATAATGAAACAACATAATATTATTAGTCATAATTTTCATTATTAAACATAATAATTCTTAATCAAAAATTCACATGATTAATTAACTTCCTACTTCCCATGAAATAGTTATCACATATATATGGAAGGTCCTCAAGAAAGGTATGTAGCATGATCAACATTTACCTTTAAGGACCTTCCCACACAAGGAATGCACAAACTTACATTGCAAGTTACTATCTCAAGTTACTCAAAATGACATACACATACCTTATAGGGATAATTTTATTAGAATAACTGCGAAGGGGGGTAAATCAGTGGCCTCAAAATTAATCTAATAAATCAACCCAAAACTGTATACCACATATATAAACCTCTAGTTATCTTTAGTCCTACAAGATGTATGTCTTTAAATAATCTTATCAAATAACTACTGCTCGGAGTATACTATTTATCCCTTTTCTTAAGCTTTACTGAATAGTAGTCTATCTTTTCTTAACCTTTACCAAAATACAATAAAGGACTTAGTTTTTATCGATCAATCTTGTTTTTGTAATGTGTAAATAAAAACATCAAAGCAATGAACTATATACACATTTGACACATGGATTTTTAATGTGGAAACCCTGTTAAGGGAAAAACCAATTGGGATCGGTAACCCAAAATTTTCACTCTTCTGAAGTGAGATCGGTGAAGAGCCAACCCTGTTAAAGGTTACAAACACACTGTTAAGTGCGACCTTGTTAGAGGATTTAAATTTAATAGTTTTTCACTTGATATCTGGCATTCACTATGTTATCTTCATGAGAAACTTTTTGATACTCCTTGGGATGTATCTCAATATATAAAGGATAGTTTTTGATTAAGGTAACAGCAGGTTTTAAAGGGGCCCCAAAACCCTTTACAAAGCACCAAAAAGATAGACAAGAAAGGACTAAAACAACAACAAACTATCAAACATGATAGAAAACTAAAAGAGGGCTAAACCCTAGATTAAATAGTAGAGAACATTACAAAACAACAAAACAATGAACTACTAAAAGATTCTAGCAAACAGGAGACAAAAAAATTCTAGCAACCAAAACATTCTAGTATAGAAGCTAAACAACTTCCATCTAATCTTCCAGCATCTGAACTTCAACCATCTGCAGTTTCATGCTCTGGATTGAGTCCTGCATCTTAGTGATATCTTTGATCTGAACATCAACTTTCTTTTTAGTGCTAGAGCGGGTCCTTGTACCTAGGCCCAAAATATGAGTATCCTGAGAACCATCATCCTCCTACCTTGCCTTATCATTGTAGTTACCTTCCAGAAGGGTATACAAGGATTTCAGGTTGTCCACAAAAATTTTCATACCCATTTTGCTGATAGTAGTAAGTTTTTTGAGAAGAGCATTGTTGTTTTCAACCTTGTCATTTATTTTTTTGAGCTTGTTATCAACCATGGTGCTAATATTAGTGTCCATATTTTTTACCTTATCAAACACATCATTCCCTTGCTGGTACATGATTGCATCATTGCACATTTTGTCCACAATTTCCTCTAGCAATGAATTTATTTCTTCCAGGTTTTTATACTTAGCTTGAATCTTCTTAATATCGCCCTGAATCCATTTATCTCTATTATAGTTGTTCTCAGCTTTATTCATTTCCATTTGAGGGAAGGAGAGAGTAGCCACCCTTTTGACATTGACCTCTCTCTCACACAGTTTGTCATCCAGGCTCCTCATGTTCTAGTCATTCTTCTCTTCAAAATCACCTTTCAGGATATCTTGGTTGTACTCTTCATTCTCATTAGTTGTGTTATCCTTATCGCCTTTGTCAGCATCCTCTTCAGGGATAGTATTCTCCTCATTTTTCTTATTTTTTCCCTTGTATGTCTCAGTCTCCTCAATTTACCCTAACTCCTTATGAGATTCTTGAAATTCTTGATTCTGCTCCTCCTCACCATCATTATTGACAATATGGTCATCAATGTGGGTATCAATATACCCCGAATCCCTGTCAGACTCCTAGATTTCTTGGTTCTACTCCTCCTCACCATCATTTTTGACAGTATGGTCCTCAATGTGGGTATCAATGATATTTTCAATATCTTTAGTAATTTCATCCAGGGTGTTGTTCTCCATCTTCTGGGTATCCTCAATATCACCTTTCCCACCCAAAAGCTTGTTGGTTATGATGATTTTCATGTCCAAATCATCAATATTTTTTGGGTTCCCAGTGAAACCCTCATCCTTAGAAGTCTTGATTTCCTATTCATCATCACTTCTCATCCCTTTGATGTTGTCATAAATAGACAAAGAGATATCAGCAGCAATAGGGCCTTTACAGATTTTTTTAGCTTTAGCTTTGCTAGGATTCTTACCAGTAGACACCTCCACACTCTTCCTCTTAACATTCTCAATACTCTTAGGAATAGGATCAGTGATATGGTTTTTAACATAGTCCGTAAACAACAAAATTAGACCCTCATGTAAAATAGGAGAAGATTTAACTCTATGATCAATAATGCTCTAATTGAGCGAGCTTGAAAGATAGTAGGGAAAGAAAACCCTAATTTCATGATGGAAATTGTTAACTAGAACAAAATGGTAATTGTATACCTTTGAGTACCTACCATCAAGGGTGAAGTACCCCATGATAGCCCTGATAATGAATGCCCATATGCGCTTAATGTTTGACAGATTGACATAGTCCAGATCACCCTTCATGAGCATTGCCCTCTCCTCATCAGTCTTGGGGAAATATTTATAACCTTTGTTGCCCTCTTTTTTGTCTTTTAAAAAATGCATTCCCTCCAAAGGGAGACCCATAATTTCAGCTAGGCGGTCCAGAGTGAGCTTTAAAGATTTGCCCAGAATGTTCACTTTCCCATTCTCCCACCCATTAACAAAATATTTCATTGCTTCCTTGTTGTTTCGATGGAGACACTATAAGTATCTATGAAATTTACCCTTCTTGAGCTTGCTCCACACCTCTTTTTCATTCCTCCATATACACACCGCAAGTTCTTCTCTCTTAAGATCTCCCCCCATTTCTTCATTCTCTTCAGTATTGGTATAATCTCTCCCACTATTCTAGTTCATACTAATATTCAGCCCAAAATGAATACAGATATTCAAATACACAGATTAATTAATGATACCCCAGAAGGCTTACAGCTGAAGGAAGTCATCATAAGTTTGACACTTCGCATGGCTTGACATCGTCGTCGTACCCCAGATCGGATCAACATTAATCAAAATGATTAATTTGATTAACTTCACCTGCCTTGTGATTAACCGAGTCATAATTGAGCAATAATCCAACCTCATCGTTAATTTTAGCATTCCCGTGCCACTTGCAAGTGACAACATTCTTAGCTCCAATATTGGCAAGACTATCTGCATCTTGGTTAGTTTCCCGATAATTATGAGTGACATAAAAGGAGGTAAATTTTGAGGCCACATAATTAATCTTATAAATTATATGATCAATTGTCCAAGATGCCTTACTTTTGCCTCTAATATTATTAATAATATTTAAGGAGTCTCCCTCCAGCCAGACTTTCTTACAGCCTAGTTCCTCTGCCACCAAAATAACATTGAGAGCCATCATAGCCTCAGCCCTATGGTTAGATTGATTTTCCAGAGGAGAAGCAAGTGCACCAACACAATTACCATTATGATCTCTTATTATGCCTCCTCCTCGAGCTGTTCTCAGATTGCCCTTCACTGCCCCATCGAAATTAGCTTTAACCCAGTCTTCAGGGGGCGAAGTCCAAGTAGCCATAGATCTCTGATTGATAGAATTAGGATCTTTGTCATTTCAATCGTTTTCCTTCTTACTATAGTTAGACTCTGATATAGATGAAAGGAAGTTTTATTAAAGCACACTATAAATTTGGTTTCCTACCACTTCAGGGCTAGACTGATTTTCTGTAAAGATTCTATTGTTGCATTCTTTCCATATTCTCCAGCAAAAGTGGGGAGGAATGAGGAACCAGAGATTTTTGTCTATAAAGTTCTGAGGTGGGTAGCTCCATTGAGCAACAAAATATTGCCAAACAGAAGGAAAACACTAGCAAAGATTCCATTGTCTAAAGATGATATCCCATACTTTATGAGTGAATGGGAAATGGAGCATGATAAGATCACAAGATTCAAAATTCTCAAAACATAGACTACATCTACTAACAATATTGATACCCCTCCTAGAAATATTATCAAGAGTTAGTGGTTTATTTTGAATAAGGAGCCAGTAGAAAAAATTGATTTTAGGTATGAGATTTTTATACCACACAAAGGAACAGTGAGGCCTTTCCTCTCTTTTAGTGAGGATTTTAACAGTGGAAGCCACAGTGTACTTGCCATCAGAAGTAGGATTCCACACAATCGAATCTTGGATGTTATGTTTAATATACCAGGTCTACAGTTCATGCTGGAGGGAAATAAATCTAACATCAATTTCTCCAAATTCTTCCAATTGTTATCCTACCAGTAATCAATAGCTTTAGTAAGAATGGATTCTTTGCATCTCTCAATGATTTTCTTCCAATCTTGGTTGTTGGGCAGAGGCTCTGAGTGGATCCATTCATCATCCCAGAAATTGATTCTACTTCCATCTCCTAGCTTCCATATTTTTCCTTTGACAATCAGATCTTTGGTAAACTTTATACTATTCCAAATGAAGGATCCATTAGTACTATTGTCATCACCTATAAAGTCCTCCAAACAATTATTGAGGAAAAGATATTTGCTTTTAATGATACAGTTCCATTCTTTTTTATCTCCATAAATCCTCCATAGTTGTTTCTCCATGAGGGATTTATTTATGTTTTTAATGGTTCACAACCCAAGACCTCCCAGATTTTTAGGCATACAAACTTTATCCCAAGAAACAAGGCTCAGTCTTTTCTTTTCCTCAACCCCTGACCAAAGAAATCTTTTCTGGATTTTCTCAATTTCAATAGCAATTTTGTAGGGTATTTTAAACAAGCTCATTGCATAAACTGGGAGATTCTGAAGAGTAGATTTCAGTAATTAGAGCTTTACCGCATTGCTGAGGAGCGCCCCTTTCCAACCAGCAAGTTTATTGTTATATCTATCTATAGGAGTATGCCAAAATATTTCTGGTGGATTGGAACAAAGAGGTAAGCCCAAGTAAGATGAAGGAAGTTTCCCAATAGTACACCCAAGAATAGTTGACATTTTATTTTTTCTTTCTTCTGGAGTATTTATGAAGAAGACAAAACTCTTAGCCCAATTGACTAGCTGGCCAATTACCACAGTATAGATAGAAAGGCCTTTCTTCATATTTCTGGCTTCTTTAATAGTCGACTCTCCCATGATAAGAGTATCATCCACAAATTGCTCATGAGAATAGATTAGTCTAGCTGAAGAGGGTTGTATACCACTTATTTCACCTTTTTCCACCATTTTATGGATATACCTCCCTAGGCACTCAACAAGTATAGAAAAGAGAATAGGAGAGATAGGATCTCCTTGTCTTAGCCCTCTGGTAGGTTTAAAAAAAGTAGAAGATCCCCCATTAACAATGACAGAGGAAGAAACGGTTGTCACAAGTTGCATAATGATTTTGATAACCTCTTTGTTAAAACCAAAAGAAGATAGCACCATCTACAAAAATTGCCAATCGACTCTGTCATAAGCCTTAGATAGATCCAGTTTCATCATGAAGCCCTATTTTTTTTCCTTTTCCAGAGAGTGGATATTCTCATGAGCCACGATAATAGAATCAAGGATTTGTCTCCCATGAACAAAACCATTTTTTTTGGGGGGGAATAATATTTGGAAGCAACTGAAGCAGTCTAGAGGTAATAACTTTAGAAATAATCTTGTATAAAGAACTACACAAGCTAATAGGTCTAAATTCTTCCACAGTGTTGGCTCCTAGTTTTTTAGGAATAAGAACTAAGAAAGTAGAATTTAGTTCCTTGAGAAGACATCTAGTGCCAAAGAATTCTTTGATAGCATCCTGCACATCTTGACCAATAATATTCCAGAATTGTCGGAGGAAAAGCATAGGGAAGCCATCTGGGCCAGGAGATTTTTCTCCTTCAAAGGAGAAGACAGCATTTCTAATTTCCTTGTTTGAAGGGATAGCTTGGAGCATTTTGTTAGAAGGGTCATCGACCAACTTGGGAATGGCAGAGAGAATTTCATCCTGATTAGATCTATTCAAATTATTTTCCTTAGCCAGCAACTCTGAGAAGTATCTTAACATTTCTGATCTGATATCTTCCTCCTTCCTTATAGTTTTACCTTTAGATATGAGGTTCGTTATCCTATTAATATCTTTATGTTTCAAAGCTGTCATGTGGAAAAATCTTGTGTTTTTGTCCCCTATCTTAAGCCAAAGAGCTCTAGACCTCTGTCTCTAGAAAGATTCCTCCTTGGTAATAATGTTATGATAATCTGCTAGAAGTTTGTTTTCCTTAGTTCTAGTTTCCTCTGAAAGACCCTTCTTCTGGATAATGTCCTTAATTTCCTTAATTTCATTCTGCAAATTCCCTTTTAGATGGAAGATATCCCCAAACACTTCCTTATTCCATCTTTTCAGATTACTTTTAATTGTATTCAGTTTCTTAGTCATTCTATACATAGCTCCCCCTTCAATAGTGTAGTTCCACCATTCCTCAATATTTTCTTTTAAATTAGGGTGGGCTAGCCACATTCTTTCAAAACTGAAGGGAATATTCTTTCTACCCGTGATCTGATTAATATTTAAGGATATTGGATAGTGGTCAGATCCAATATGGAGTTCACTAGAAAGAGTGCAAAAGTACTTGGACATCCAATCATGGGTTAAGAGGGCTCTATCTAGCCTCACCTTGATCAGATCCTTCACCGTACGTCTATTCGACCAAGTATAGTCAACCTTCCAAGTCAATATCTAATGAGGCTTCCTCATTGATGAATTCCATCAGATCAGATCTGCTATCAATTTGGGAGGTAATCCCTCCCTTTTTTCCTTATTTTTAAGAGGAATATTAAAGTCTCCCATGATCATCCAGCTAATTTATTGATAAATATTATGGATTTCTTTTAATATTTGCATATACTTCTGTCTACCTCCTCTAGTGTTAGGGGCAAATATATTGATAAGGTTCTAGCTGAAGTTCTCCTTGAGGAAAGTAATCTTGACCACTAAAATATTCTTTTCACTCAGAATTAAATTGCACACAACATTATTATTATTCCAATCACCTCCAATACTCCCATAGTCTTTAGACACATGCATTTTTTCCAGCTTTTCTTTAGTCATTTTAGTTTCTTGAATAAGTAAAATGTCAGGTTTTCTATCTCTAACCATGTTCCTAAGAACATCATGTTTATGGAGGCTATTAAGCCCTCTTATATTCCAAGAAATAACTTTCATATTAAAGACTTGGAGAACATATCTCAGGGATGGTGCGTTGTTTTCCATCCGCTATATTTTGTTTTGCTTCCTGCTCTCTTTTTTTCTTATGTAATTCCCTTCCTTTTTTACTTTTAGGAGAGTGCCAAAATTAGCCTTGAGTTGTCTTCTAGTTTGTACTCCCCTTTGACTATGGTTTTCTTGTTTTTTAGTAGATTCACTTGAATTACTATTGTTCTAGTCACCTTTTTTGCCTAAATTTTTATTGAAATTTTTATTTTTCTTTACCTATGACCAAGGAGCTTCTTGGTTTTCTAGGTTTCTCTTTGGACTCAAGTTTCTCTCCAAGCTTTCTTCACTCCATAGAACAGAAATAGGGGATAATGAATCATCATCGCTATCTTCTAAAGTATTACCATTAAGGTCATGTTCCTTGATAATCCCTTCTTCAGGAAGAGGAATTTCAGCTCTTGTAAGGGATAGATACTTTGGACCCTTCGAATTGGTAGTAATATTAGTAGCTTCTGGCTCTTCACCTTAGGCTATCCTTGCTCTTGTCTAGATTCTACTCTGACTTCTTGATCAATACTAGGTTGTTTATCCAAAGTGATTTGGTTTTCAGGTAGCAGATTTACCTCTGATTCATTATTGTTTAAACTCTTTGTTTTGTTCTCCTATTGAGCTAGATCTGGATTCCCTAAAGAATTATCATTGGGATTGATTTTCTAATTCCATACTTTTTTTGGTTCCCTCTTATGTTCTTCTTTTTCTTTTGGTTTTTTCAGCGGGTAGTATTTAGCCCAATGACCAACTTTTTTATAGGAAAAACAAGCAAAGGGAAGTTATTCATATTCAACAGTTTGGATGTACTTACCCAGTTTAGAGTTGATAGTGATGACCTCAAGTAGATTTGTTTTATGATGTATGTTCACACAGATTCTAGCATAGACCAGTCTAGATCTAGCGGCTATCATCGGGTCAATCAATGGCAGTTGCCCAAATGCACTCACGAGACCAACAAAAACATCCTCATGCCAGTATTCTATTGGGAGGCTAGGTAGTCTCACCCAAATAGGGGCAGTATCAAATATATCAACATTAAGATCCAGAATTGTAACCCATTTTTGATGAGCCAAAGATGATTTACCAAACATCCAGGGTCCTCCACATAGCACTTTTGATAGGTCTTCCATATTTGAGAAGACAAAGGAGAAAAACCCCTTTGGCATTGCTACGATATCCACTTGTCCCTCTAGTTTCCATTTATGATAAGTAAACTATCTAACAAGCTCAATATTATGTCTTATCCCTATAAATTTACCAACCAGATTAAGAGCCATTGTGGAAATAGTATGATCCACAAGGGTATCTGGAATAGATATGCCAAAGTAACCCTTGCAGGGTTTCGAAATGTTGTTGATTCTTGGAAAAAATAGATTTTCTTAATGGTTTAATCCCAAATAACGATGACCAGCTACCTTTAAGTAGATTCTTGTTTGAAGCATGATCATTTTTATTGGCTAAGGAGCCTTTAGATGAGGTTTCTCTTGGCCCACCATCTTAGAATGGAGGGTCCTTGACTTTATCCAAATCTTTTGTGGAGCCCTCTTCTGTTGATCCTCCCGCTATCTGCTGGTCTCTTGTAGCTGCAGATGCCAAGTTTCCTCTAGCATCATGTTTCCCACCATCACAGGTTTTCAAATTCCCTCCTTCCCGCCCATTGTCTCCAACTCCCACTCCTTCCATCACTTTGTTACCATTCCTAATCCCCTTTTGGATCACACTGTTTCCACAATGGCTCTTACTCTGGTTAGAAATTTTACGGGGATAAGACCTAATATTGAGCTTGTTAGAGATTTTACTTATCGTAAATGGAAACTCAAGGAACAAGTGGATATCACAGCAATTCCAAAGGGGTTTTTCTCCTTTGTCTTCTCAAATATGGAAGACCTATCAAAAGTGCTATGTGGAGGACCCTGGATGTTTCCCACTCTATTAAGAGATAATCTGAATCAATGGTTAAACTGAAACAATATATGATATGTTCATAAAAACAACTTAATCTTGCAAATGTTTAGATCTATTATAAGCTCATAATACCTCTTCTAATCAATGTTCTCTTTTTTTCCTTTGCTCCACTTCTTTTTGCTCAGTGAATGATGTTGCTTCTCTATTGCTCGGTGTCTGCAGAAATTTTATCTTTGTTCTTCAGCTTATTTGATTAGACCTATATGAATACTTCTTTCTTCACCAGAATTCTCTTCAACATCCTCTCTTTTTTATAATGAGTGACTTGTCTCTTTTATAGACATGATTTTACCATTTCTAAGTCCTTTTCTTTCTTTTTCTTGACATGATCCACAAATCTTGCCATTCTTTCTTTAAAGATGGCTTTATTTTTATCCCATAGATTTCTTCTTGTTTTTAAGAATAAAACTCGCTTTAAATCTCTATCTTATCTTTAGATTTTAACTAGTCGATAAAAACAATGTAATCAAACAGTTAACTCTATATTTAGCTCCTGCCAGCTAAGTCTTTTGTTGTTTCTAAACTTCAATTCTGATCAGTTTATAACTCCTTATTTTCTTGGTCTTGACTTCAATTGTCCTCGGGCATCTCTGTCTGTCAGGGTTTTCTGACCGTTGGGCAACACTGTGACTTTCAGTTCTTCTTGGGTATCACTTTGGTTCTGCTCGGTAATGTGTGCTCGGGTATCTTTCTCAAGTATCATTGTGACTCTTCTTGGGGTTCTCTATTCATTGTTGTGCACTGTCTTTCAGTGTCTATTGTCACTTGGTGTATACATAACTTTTGTGCATTACTAATAACATAACCTTTGTCTCTTTGGTTCTTTGAAGTCTTTGACAATATGTATATGACCAATCAGAGTATATTAAGTTGACATCAATGACAATATAATAAATTAACTGATTTAATGTCTTGCATTTACTTTATGCATCTCGATGATCATCAACTTAACATCTATAAACATTCAATCAGTTATAGTTCATCAATCGCTCTGTTTGGCATTGATGGCAACATACTACATACTACTATTACAATATGAAATATATCAGTTGTAGTTCATCAATCTCTACCAAACTTATTTTTCTATAACCAATATAAATTTTTGACTCTCAGTAAGCTCTTCTAGCTTAGTTTTGATTCTTGCAAAGTACTTTCTTCATTATTTATTCCCTTCACTAGATAGATGTAGAAACTTCTAATTTTTTCTCTCCCTTTATTATAGAATCTCTTCTCCCTTTTTTGGATAGATATGCAATGTTATCTTTTCCAATTCTCTCCCTTAGATGGATACTTCTTTGAATCTTTCTCTGATGTTTTCTCTCCCTTTGACTGTTCCTCTCCTTGATGGATATTTCTCTTCATATCTCTTTTTCCTTTGACAGCAATATATTTCCTTTTAATACTTCTGATAGATATTTCATATGGATATAATCTTTCATTAAGTCATCTCTCCCTTTGGATACTTCTCTCCCTTTGACAGCAATGCCAAACTAAATATTTCTCCTTCTTTTAATATATTCCTTGAATTTCCTTTCCATTAGTAATACAATTAATCTAGTGTTCAGTGCAAATATGTACCTTGATGTGTACTTCTATGTCTTTGCATTCCATTTCCATCTTGCATCAACATGAATAATCTTCTGATTATGTGTAGGCTGATGCAGCCTCCTATTCAACTTAGTGACCAATAGACAAGGGTGAAACCCCTAGCCTCTTTCTCAGGTACTCAAATGTATCTTTAGGCAATGTCTTTGTGAATATGTCTCCTAATTGTTCTTTGGATTGAACATATTCCAGTATCACCTCTTTCTCTTGCACTTTTTCATTTAATTAATGATACTTGATAGCAATATGTTTTTCCTTAGCATGCATGACTGGGTTCTTTGAAATATTTATTGCACTTTTACTATCACAATAGACAACTACTAGTTCAAGAATTTACATATTCATACCTTCCAATAATTGTTTGATCCATGCAATGTAAGACAAATTTGCAGCAGCAACCACATATTCTGCTTCTACAGTAGATTGTGAGATGCATCCTTGCTTCTTACGTATCCATGTGACAAGTTTGTCACCCATGAAGAATGCTCCTCCTATTATGCTCTTTCTTTCATCTATATTTCCAACCCAATCAGCATCTGTATAGACTTGAAGCTCAAATTTTCCTTCTATTTTATACCATAAGCCATAGTCTTCTATATTCATTAGATATCTCATAATTCTTTTGACAGCAGTCATGTGTGATTCCTTGGGATTAGCAGAGAATATTGAAACTATTCCAACTACATGTGCTATATCTGGTCTAGTATGTACAACATATATGATTTTTCCAATCACAAATCTATATAGGGTCAGATTTAACTCGATTGACTTGTCTTCCTTTGACAACTTGCATCCAGTTTCCATAGGTGTGCCAGCTGGCTTGGAGTCCTCCACCTTGAATATCTTGAGAAATTCCTTGATATAATTGGATTGTGTGATGTATATACCTTCATCCTGTTGAAGAATCTATAGACCAAGAAAAAATTTGATCTCCCCAAGCATTGGCATTTCAAACTCTTTTCTCATTTCATCAATAAATGATTTGCATAACATATCATTGCCTCCAAATATGATATCATCAAAAAATATTTCAGCAATCAAAATGTTATCATCAGTATCTTCTTTTAAATACAGATTATTATTTTCACTTGTTGTTACAAATCCAATACTTATGAGTTATGAGTGAAGTCTTTCATACCATGCTCTCAGTGCTTGTTTCAATCCATGCAAGGATTTATGCATTCTACAAACCATGTTTCTCTTGTCAGGATCTACAAACCCTCTTGGTTGTTCAATGTATACCTCTTCCTCTAGTATTCCATTTAAGAATATAGACTTGACATTCATTTGATATACCTTGATTCCTTTGAATGTAGCATAAGCAAGTAGAATTCTTACTCCTTCTAGTCTAGCAACAGGTGCAAAGGTTTCCCCATAGTCAATTTCTTCTTCTTGTGCATACCCTTTGCATACTAATCTTTTATTGTTCCTTGTGACTTCTCCATTCTCATTTAGCTTATTTCTGAATATCCATTTCATACCAATGATATTCTTGTCATCTTGTCTAGGTACTAATGTCCATGTCTTGTTCTTCTTAATCTTTTATATCTCTTCATTCATAGCACTGACCCATTTTGTATTCTCAAGTGCGGTATTGACAGATTTAGGCTCAAAATCACAAATTAAACATCTAGTGTTCAGTGACTTACTTATTATTCTCATTCTATCATTTTTGTCTCCTATGATCTAGTTTAATGGATGATGTCTTTTGACATAATTGGAAAGTACCAGTTCAGCTCTTTGTTCATCATTATGATCATCATCTTGACCTTCATTTTGATCTTCATTGTTTGATGCATCATTTTGAGCAATTTCTTGATTTTTGGTGTTTGCAGCCTGATGCTCGGGTGCATTGTTCTATCACTCAGGAGTGATACATTGTTTCTCAAGTAGAGTGTTAGGTTCTTCACTATAAACAAACCTATTGTAGTCTTTCGGTTCTTTTCTTCTTTCCTCATCATTTTTCTCAGCAAATTCATCTATTTTGACATTGGCACTTTCAATGATTTTGTTAGAGGATTTGTTAGGAAATTTATAAGCCTTGCTTTTGGTAGAATACCCTAGAAATATTCCTTCATCACCTTTGAAGTCAAGCTTTTCATTTCTATCTTCTTTCAAAATATAATATTGACTTCCAAAAATTTTGAAGTAACTTACATTCGGTGTATGTCCATACCATAGCTCATAAGGTGTCTTTTTGGAGTCTTTCTTCAATTGAACTATGTTCAATGTGTAGATAGCAGTACTGACAGCTTCTCTCCAGAATGTTTGAGTGATACATTTCTCAATCATCGATGTTTTGGCACAATCAACAATGGATATGTTCCTTCTTTCAGCAATCCCATTTTGTTGTGGTGTTCTTGGTATAGAAATATGTATTTTAATTCCATGCTCATTACAAAAGTTAGTGAATTCATCAGAAATAAATTCTCCTCCTCTATTTGATCTTATTCATTTTAGTTCTTTTCCACTTTATTTTTCTACAAAATCTTTATACCATTTAAACATCTTGAATGCTTCTGATTTCTCTTTCAAGAACATAACAATCATCATTCTAGAATAATCATCTACAAATAGAATGAATTATATGTCACCATAGTAGCTCTTAGTTCTCATTGGTCCACATAGGTTAGTATGGACTAATTCTAGAATAGAATTAGATGTGTAGGTCTTGCTCTTGAAACTAGACTTTGCTATTTTACCTTTTTGACAATTCTTACACATGGCATGGTTGGTTTTTGACATGCTTGGTAAGCCTCTTACTTTCCTTTTATTTCTTATCCTAACCATGTTTTCAAAATTCACATGACATAAAAATTTATGCCACAACCATATTTCTTCATTTCTAGCCATTAAACAAGTGGTGTTAATATCATCAAGATAGAATAGGTTACCTTTTGTTATTCACCAGTTCCGATCAACCTTCCTGATTCATTAAAGATCTTTGCCTTTTTGTTCTCAAATGCAACTCGGTGACCTGTGTTATTCAGTTGTGAAACACTCAATATATTATAGTTAATTCCTTTCACCCAATATACATTTTCACATCTGATAAAATTATTCAAAATTATGGTTCCTTTACCTTCAACTGAACAAGGTGATTCATTACCCCTTCTTACTGATCCACCATTACAAGATTCAAAAGTTTCAAAATTTTTCTTATCTCCAGTCATGTGGTGAGTATAGCCACTATCAATAATCCAAACATCATTCTTACTAACCTTAGATATGAGTGCAATTTCAACATACCTTTCTTCTTCTTCTGAACCATCCTTCATAGCAACAAATACCACCTCAATATCATCATCAGATTCGGTGTCAGTATCTCCAGCTTTGTTCTCAACCAAGTAACAATATTTATTCCCTTTGTCCATGTAGTCTCAGTTATCTCTTCTATCAGATTGTCATTTTTTTTAGTAATCTCTATCATCACCTCTATCAAACTTCTTTTCATAAGTTCTGTCATTACTTCTGTCATCTTTTCTTTTGTTAGGACATCTAGCAGAAAAGTGTCCAATCCCTTTACAATTAAAACATACCAATGGTAATTTACCTTCATATCTACCATCGCCTCTCTACAATATTATATCCATTAGTGCTTCAATATCATCAAGTTCTTGGTCATCAGTATCACTTTCACTATCATTTCTCATAGATGGTAAGACACTATTGTCAAATTTATTCATCTCAAATTAAATAATTCTACCAATCAAACTATCTAAAGTGACATTGTTATTTGCTACTACTCTCATTTCTTATATAGTAGATACTCTAATAGAATAAATGGGAAGTAAGGTTCTTAGTATTTTACCTACCATTGTTTCTTCTTCAAATACACCTCCTACTCCTTAGATAGCATTGACTACGTCTTTGATTCTGTAGCTGTACTGAGTGATGTTTTCTCCTTCTTTCATTCTTAGGTCATCAAAATTTCCTCTTAGGATTTCTACCTTAGCTCTTAGCACATTTGCATCTCCTCCATGTACTAGCTTCAATTTGTCCTACATTTTCTTTTGTGGTGGTGCATGTTTTGACATCTTCAAATTTAGCATTGGAGAGTGAGGAAGCAAGCTTTATCATCATATAATTGTGTTCATGCTTTTCTCTCAATTGATCAATAGTTGGAGGTCCAGTATGTTACACAAATTCAGTATCTAAGTATTGAGTAACATCACTTCCAATACCTAATAGGTGGAGTCTTATCCTGATTTTCCATGATGAAAAGTTGTCCTTATTCAACTTAGGCACATCCCTTTTGCTCATCTTGTGATCTTTTTCTTGATTCTTTAAAATCCCTTTCTAACCACACAATCTTTGATACCAATTGTTAGAATAACTGAGAGGGGGGGTGAATCAGTGGCCTCAAAATTAATCCAATAAATCGACCCAAAAATTTATACCACATATATAAACATTTAGTTATCTTCAATCCTACAAGATGTATGCCTTTAAATAATCTTATCAAATAACTACTACTTTGAGTATATTGTTTATCCCTTTTCTTAAGCTTTACCGAATAGCAGTCTATCTTTTCTTAACCTTTACTGAAATACAGTAAATGACTTAGTGTTTACCAATCAATCCTATTTTAGTAATGTGTAAAGAAAAACATCAAAGTGGTGAACCATATACACATTTGACACATGGATTTTTAACATGGAAACCCTGTTAAGGGAAAAACCACTTGGGACCGGTAACCCAAAATTTTCACTCTTCTAAAGTGAGCTCGATAAAGAGCCAACCCTGATAAAGGTTACAAACACACTGTTAAGTGTGACCTTGTTAGAGGATTTAAATTTAATAGTTTGTCACTTGATATCTGGTATTCACTATGCTATCTTCATGAGAAACTTTTTGATACTCCTTGGGATGTATCTCAATATATAAAGGATAGTTAAATCCCACTCTGTTAAGAGATTTTATGAATCAATGGTTAAACTAAAATAGTATATGATTGGTTCATAAATACAACTTAATCTTGCAGATGTTCAGATCTATTGTAAGCTCATAATACCTCTTTTGATCAGTGTTATCTTTTGTTCCTTTGCTCCACTTCTTTCTACTCAGTGAATTTTGTTGCTTCTCTGTTGCTCAGTGTCCAGAAAAATCTTAGCTCTGTTCTTCACCTTATTTAATCAAACCTGTATGAAGACTTTTATCTTCACCAAAATTCTCTTCAGCATCCTCTCTTTTTCATAATGAATGACTTGTATCTTTTATAGACATGATTTCACCATTTCTAAGTCCTTGTCTTTCTTTTTTTTGATGTGATCTGTAAATCTCACCATTCTTTCTTTAAAGCTTGCTTTAGTTTTATACCATAGATTTCTTCTTGTTTTCTAGAATAAAACTAGCTTTAAATCTCTAGCTTATCTTTAGCTTTTAACTGGTCAATAAAAAAAATGTAATCAAATAGTTAACTCTATATTTATCTCCTCCCAGCTAAGTCTTTTGTCATTTCTGAACTTTGGTTTTGATCGGTGTTTAACTCCTTGTATGCTCGGTCTTGACTTTAGTTGTCCTTGGACATCTCTGTTTGTTGGGGTTGTCTAACCATTGGGAAACACTGTGACTTTCAGTTCTACTTAGTAATGCATGCTCAGGTATCTTTCTCAGGTATCACTGTGACTCTTCTCGGGTTTCTCTATCCATCAATGTGTATTGTCCATCGGTGTCTGTTGTCACTTACTGTATACTAGAATTTTGTGCATTACTAATAACATAACCTTTATCTCTTTGGTTCTTTGAATTCTTTAACAATATGTATATGACCAATCAGGGTATATTAACTCGACATCAATGACAATACAATACATTAATTGATTTAATGTCTTGCATTAACTTTATGTAGCTCGGTGATCATCAACTTAACATCTTCAAACATTCAATCAATTATAGTTTATAAAATTTGACGTAACTTCCTTGACCCCACCCACAAGGCTACCATAATATAGAACTTAAGTTAACCTCACAAACCTTACAATCATAGGTAATATTCTCTCAAGATCATGGCCACACTATCAACATTAAATATGAGGTTGCATACTACCCTGTATATTTCATTACACATAATGAAAATTAAATAAGGTGCTACATATGAACAAATTCACAATATGTACAATGCAAATGAAATGAATAACTTCCACATGATGTTTCATAGAACTAAAACATATGGTTCCTCATGATATCATGAAAATACTGAAAATTGGGGCATATATCATTGAACCAAATGATCTGTTATGATGGTTTATTCATTTTCACTGATGAACATTTCTTTTATATGTGTAGCAAGGGAAAAATAGATTAACAAATAATACATGCAAAAGAGATTAGGGGATCTAACCACAAAAGATCATGTCTCATAGATTCCTATCTCATTCAAAAAAGAAAGACTAAACATGATATATGCATCATAAAATAATCCAAATGAATCAATGCAAATATCACCCAAATTCCTTCTTTGTGATGTAGGCTCTCAAAATTTCTCCTTGATATGATAGAACAAAGATTTGAGAATTGTAGTTAGAAGACAAGGAAGAATCACCTTCATTTTATAGATTTTAGGATTTCAACGAATAGTTCAAATTAAGGGTGTTGACTAATGATGGATGGTCAAAATTGATTGTGACAAGACTGGTTGGATAAAATACTTGGACTAATTGACTGTGTGACATGACTGATTGAATAGATAACTCAATTGATTGATTGACAACTAGTTGCATGATTGAAAACTGATTTGTAACTAATTGCATGACATAGAAGATAAACGTGATTGAATAAATGAATTGTTAGTCAATGGGAGTTGAGGAGGTGGAGCTGAAGAATATGATTAGCATTAAAATATTTAAAAATTATTTAATTGTGCATGAGAGGGAATAAATAAAATAAATACTTTATTTATTTTTAGCAAAATTAGTTAGCTTTGTTGAAATGGAATAATTAATAAAACAATCATTTATTTAATTATAGAAGGAATCATTAGTAAACTAAATAATTAAAATAAAAAATTTATTGTGGTGACAAGAACAAACTGGTGAGAAGAAATAATTAACATAACCTTAATGTTCACGGATGTGATGGCTCTACCTACGAAAACCCTACTTACAAACTCACTTGTGAAATCCAAGAAATAGTATGATTTTTTCAAAAAATAAAGTACTTCCATAGGTCTGTATGAGGGTTTCCTGAGACTAAAAACTAGTTTGAATCTCTTAAGGAAATTACTCAACCTTTGGCCAAAAAAATAAGACCTAATGTTTCAAGGAATGATAGGCTTTCTAATTTTAAACGACCTAGGGTTTCAAGGTTCCCTTCACCTAGGAACACAAACTACCAAGAAAATAAAAGACTCATTAACTCTACATCTACTAGTAGAGATAAAGGGTGAAGTTGGGAGCAGTTAAACCCTAGATCATAAACTGACATTCATCCAGGGAAGGATAATGAGGGATAGCAGGGAGTGAGAAGTCATAAGGAAAAGAGGAATTTGGGAAGAAAAAAATGGGATGGTCTCAAAGGCTTATGGGTGATCCCCATCTCCAGCAAGATACATAATTTTTCTTCGCGAGCCAATAAGAACCAGCTAAGAAAAATTCCTACGAAAAATACTAAATCTATGACAAATACTCTCTTCCAAACATCTAAAGTCTTCTTGCACAGAATAAACACATATCCTGATCATTTACAAGATGGTATTAGACACAAACAAAGAGTTTCTAAAAATATTGAAAACCCCACACATCATTAGGAAAACCTAATGTATTGTCAGACCCATCTAGTTGTATAATACATGGAGGAATTCCTCAACCCAAGAAGGAGGAAGCAGATACCCTAATTATTAGCAACCACTACACAGATGGATTATGGGATTACTACAAAAACAATGGGCTATTTGTGAAATGGAGCGGATTTGGATCCTTTGTGAATTACATTACCAGGTGGCTTGAGGATTCATTCAGGGACCAAGTAAGTATCACTATCCTTGATGAATACTTTATGTTTATTGACTGTAATAAATCTCATTAAAAAACCAATTCTTATATATGGTGAGTGATTATTTTTTAAATGATATAATCTAAAATTCATGGAGTAGAAACAAAATTTTGATTCAAATTATTTTTAGAATATCAGAGCACCCAGATGGACTAGTATACCCAGCCTACATGTACAATTACTACATAGTCACATCTTAAAAATAATAGGAGATCTTCTAGGAAGGTTTGAAAGACTAAAGGAAAATTATGTATCTTCTTCTAATGTTAAAATCTTAGTTAACATAGAACTAAATTCATAGGTTTTGAAACAAATAAAAATAATAACTAACCACTCAATATATATGCTGAAACCTGAAATATATAACAGAATTATTCATAACAAAATTATTCTAAATAAATTGAATTCCCCAAAGATAATAGAGCCACATGAAACCCTACCTGGGACTAGGGATTGAACCAACCATGTGAGCTCATTTATCGATAATCAAAATAAAGTCCCTTCAGACATCCAGAACTGTCATAATAAGGTGCATGAGGGATTTATTATCAATAAAATAGAAAGTCCAGCAACTACTGCATCACAAACCCACACACATCCACCTTCTCACAAAGTTACTAAATCTCCAAGGAATTATCCAAAGTAGACAATAGGTGATGAGTGTAACCATGGCTTAGAACTTAACAATCTAGAAGAAGGAGAAATTGTGGAAGGTGGAGATCAGACCCCCCCCCCACCCCCTCTCCAAGGAATTTTTTGTAGAAGGTTAAAGTGTAAAGATAGTAGAAGAAAGTTTAGCTATCATTAAAGAGATGCCCAACAAATAAATAGATAAGAGCAAGGAGGTTGTTGAAGCCAATGTAAATACCTCTAAGGATACTAAGATGAATGAAGAAGAAAGCTCTATGTTAGGATACCAATCAGATAAAGAGACAATCTTAGAAGAAGAAATTGAAAATTTATCAAGTGCACACGGTGATAAAAATACCAAATATGGGCTCTCTTTGAAAAGGGAAGCAAATAGAGATAACATATTTGTATATGTTGAAAACCTACCTATTGGGAGCATGCTTAGACATGCAAATATTAGAGATATAAACCATATAATCTACACTAACATGTCAAAAATATACTCAAAACAAAAAGCTTCCACCATAACCTCCGATGAGCCAAACAAGGGCACCCAAGCCTTGTTGATTTTCTCTTAGAAAAGGTTGTGGGTGTGCTCTCCCAACACAATGCAATATCTCACTATGATTAAAATGAAAGACAAATAAAATGCAAAGTGCAAAAGCTTAAATGAAGATGGACGAAGAAGAGATCAAGAAAAAGTATGAGGAACTTGTCTCAAGCCTTCAATATGAGAGTAGATGAGAACTAAGATCTAGTATTGAATGCAATATTTAAATCTATAAATGAACTACAGCTATCATGATTGAATGCAAATATATACCACACAAGGTTAGTGGCAAAACTCTAAAATGAATACAAGAAGTTCTAAATTCAAAATAGCATGATAACTCTAAATGCTATAATGATGGGTGAATTACTCTTGGAAAGGCTCTTATTTGTAGGATTTTTGGAGGGCTTGGGTGAGGTGGACAACATGTGGCATCCACATAGGTGTCACATGAGGGATGCATAAGATATGAAAGAGGCCAAGTTTTCTCATACATGTGTGAGAAAATTTTGATGTGATGGGTCAATGTGTACTTGAAGTACACATGTAAGAGATCTTGTCATAGATGTGTAAGAGGTGGAAGAGTTTTTGTCCAATGGAAAACTTTTAGAAAGTGTAAGAAAGTGCCATCAAGGTTGTAAGAAACCTTGTTGGCACCAGATTAGTATTATTTGAAAGCTCAATTTTTGGAAATTTACTCACACATGTTTTAGCAAAAAATTAGGACTAATGGGTGTAGGAATCCTAAAATTAGCCTAATTAACCTTAGTTAATTAGTGACTAGGCTTATTTGGTGAGAGTGATGTGAGGTAGGGTAGGATCTAGGTTTAGATTAATCCAAATTAGATTTAGATTAATTATGGTTTAGAAGAATTAAGGCATGTGAAGGAATAAATAAATTATAAATTTATTTAAAGGGGAATTTAATGTGGGAAGGTATTAAATTTAATTTATTACACTTAGGGGATAAGTATTCAAATCAAATTTAAATACTTTAGGAAAATTACCTTAATTTAATTAAATAAGTGGAAAAGAACACAAATATAATTAATTAAAATAATTATAATGTTGTAAAGGATGATTTTAGGCATCTACATTTTGTCCCTCTTTAATGTGGCATCAAAAAAGGCGTCACTTCAAAGAAAAGAAAAAAAACAAGATGCCCAGAGAGAACAGAAAGTCCTAAGGCGACGATGGTGAAGGAGCATGCCCCCTCGAGAAAATAATAGAAAAAATATTTTTTTATAAATTTGTCTCGAAAAGGGGGCAAGAAAGAGGGAGAAAATGGACAAATACATGAATTATGAGGGGAGGAGGGAAAAATAGAAGGAAAAATGGGGTCTGGGATGGAAAACGGGTCCCTAGGGACCTATTTATAGTCCATAGGGGCCCTAGGAGAGATCATTTTCATCTCCAAAGAACAAATAGGAGAGTAGAGCGAGAGAGAGAGATGACAAATCCATGTGACTATACACAGTTTGGAGAGCGCATTCAGACCTACCAGCAGCGGGCTAATGCAGACCCACCAATGAGTTCAACACCCTTAGTGTATTTATGATTTAATTTTTTAATTTATGAGCATTTATGGTATCTAAAAAAGAATCAGAAGGTCGTCAAGGTAGAGACAATGATCGATGGATTGTCATCTATGCAGATGATGATCAACCAATCATCATCTTCATATATGGCGATCGACTGATCATTGTCTCCGCAGACGGTGATCGACCAATTCTTGTCTGTGCAGATGACTATCACCAGATAGTTGTCTACAAAGATGAATGAATATGCCACAGATGACTATGCTAAACAATTGTCTACATAGACTGACAGGCACTGGAGTGGTAGTTATGAACCGTCATCTCCGTCGATTGGCATTTGCGCCAATCGTCGTCTGCGTAGGTCAATTAGCATCTACATTGATTGACCCAAAAAATATGAAGAAATACTAAGGGGAGGAAATAGAAGAAAATATTAGGGGGGACAAGGTGCCCTAGATAAGAAACAAAATGACTTATATGCGTGATTGTGTGTTTAGGAGGACGTGAGACCTTTCTGATTGCAAGAGTGTTGGCTCGAGACCATGGCGCTGAGAGATTGGCTTACAGCTACAAAGTGGGGACAGGTCACTTTATGTGGCCTAGACCATGTTCACTTATGGCCATGGTTGAGAGTGCATAATACACTCATGACCATGCTAATTGAGAGGTGGAACAGCCCCACTTCGATTTTCCACTTCCCAACAGGGGAATCCACTATCACATTGTTAGATGTATGGCGAATATACCGCATTCCCATCCGGGGGGTGGTTTCAGAGTATGTGCGAGAGGGGTCAGAGTCATATTTTGGGGTGGCATTCAGGTGACCCCTGGACCAGATTCCCACTTATAGACTGGTAATCTTGGAGGGTTGTTATGATAGTGCGACCACGACTGCGCTGATTAGCACTCTATTTAGTAGGTTTAATTGGAGGGCGCATGATGCCCAACCATGCAGGGCATGGATTTCCATTGGGGTGGTCGCACATTTTATGCACGATGTTAGAGGATGAGGGGGAGAAGTACTATTGGAGAAACACCATCCTTGGCCAATTGTACTATGACCTCCACATGTGTGCCTATCATAGAGGTAGGACACTGGGAGTAGGAGTGATGCTCCTGTTAGTCTGGGCCTGCGAGCATATCACAGTGATACACCCCATTGGGAGACATGAGGAATGGGTGGCCTATGAGCCCTAAGCATGCAAATATATGCCACCCATCTGATACAATTTGACAGAATTAGTAGGATACTATAGATGCATGTTAGATGAGATGGTTGTATTTTTTTAGACACCATATGCAAGGTGTGAGGTGTGGGGTTACTAGATCCTATAGCAGCAAGACTACGCAAAGGATGGATGGCTAGACCTATACATTTTTTGGTACATCCAGACAAACTGTTGGCTGATTAGCAGGATGGCCTACATTATTGCATGTTCTATGCCTTCCTGAGTACTGAGGTAGTTTACCCAAATATAGGATACAGTCCCAGATGGATTTCCACATCTACTGGTCACACTGGAGGTAGGCAGCCTCTGGGGGATAGGGGTAGACTTGAGGGGAGCCCAAGCCTCATGGATGGGGATGATACCGTTACCATAACATTAGGGACATGAACAGGTAGCAGACGCAGGTGTGACCCTGGCATATGCACAATGGTGGGCCATACATAGGCCAGTGAGATTGATGATCCCAGAGGTCATTAAGGCAAGAGAGTAGCCCGCAGGAGGGCAGGATGGAGGTGGGGTTGATGGAGATGATGATGGTGGGGATGAGGAGGGGGAGGACCAGGGAGAGGGAAGCCATGAGTTGCGGCCCAAAGAAGGTAGGAACATGTATAGATTCTTGCAGGGAGAGCTCCTCTAGGACTACAAGGACAGGGACCACCCACAGGGTTCAGGTCCACAGGTATAGGGGCCATAGGGGTCACCAGTAGGCTATGTTCCATAGGAAACTCATGATACTATTTTTATAGAGAGGACCAGCCTACAGATAGAGGTATCATGGTTACAGGGGCTATTAGCCACAGAACATGTGTCGAAGGCTAGCATGCACATAGAGTAGGCATGGGTACAAGGCTTACTAGTTATAATAGAGGCTTCTGAGGGTAGCATGCAAACAGAGCTAACCAAGGTTTAGGGTTTATTGGCTGGTGAGAATGCACAAGAAAATAGTGCTTAGAGTGCACTAGACACATTACAGGCTCGAGTGGATGGGGGCGATTTTACTATGATTGAGACACATATAGGGGCCATGGTTGGGGATCAATAGGCATAGCAGTTACAGTAGTAGTTAAATGCTATGAGATAGGAGATGTAGAGTATGAATCTAGAGAGGGATACCTACAAACGTAGGGTTGAGGAGTACAGGGGACAATAAGATATTATTGTACAGGCTGTGACACGTCTAGGAGTGATGCAGGTAGTTCAAGAGGCTTTCTCAGCACATAGATGACAAACTAGGGCAGTTCAGGAGATGGAGTACTATTGTTGGCTATACTATGAGGTTGTACTAGAGGGCAAGAGAGATCCTGCCTATACATAGAGGTCCTCATCACAGACCACAAGTGGGGAAGATTCATAGGCCTTAGTTAGGATGAGACCATCGTGAGATAGAGGAGGTGATGGGATAGGTGGGGTTGGGCCATCCTCACGGCCAGCCACATGATTCAGCTCAGTTTTTAGTTGATATACATGCAATTTTTTGGTCTTGAGTTATATGTACAATGACATTTTGAGATATAAATGTACATCTATTTGTGCCATTTATGTACTTTATTGGACTTTTTTGATATATACAAACACTTTGATTGATGGTCATATTTGTATGATGTTTGAGATTTATATATGCATCTGATGATGACTTTATGACTGACGTGTGTGATGCATGATGGGATATGTGATGATACTGACGTATTTGTGATGTGAGATGTGATGTTTATGTGTTTTTAATGTTTTTATATGCTCATGGATGCAATGTTTATATTATGGATGTAATGTGTATATGATGGATATAATGTTTAATATAATGTGGAATAAATGGATGAACATTAATGCAATGAACCTAATGAGGAATGAAATGAGTAAATAAATTAATGAAACTAATGAAATGATTAATGATTAATGATTAATGCAAAGTAACAATGAACCTAGTAAGCAATGAAATGATTAATGCAATGTGTAATGAGTAATGAAATGATTAATGATTAATGACCCTTATGAGAAATGAAATTATTAATGATTAATGAACCTAATGAGGAATGAAATGATTAATGAACCTAAGGAAATGATTAATTAATGAGCCTAATGAAATGATTAATGATTAATGAACCTAATGATTAATGAATGAACCTAATGAGAAATGAAATTATTAATGATTAATGAACCTAATGAGTAATGAAATGATTAATGATTAATGTATAATGAATACAGATTAATGATTAATGAGAAATGAGATAATGTAATGCATCTAGATAAGTAGGATGAATTTGAAGTCAATAATTAAACTCATCATGAAATAATGAATGCAACTAAATGAAGACTCAATATGTTTTTGTGTATACCAACCAACACTGAGAGAACCACATAGCTAGCTTTAGAGGGAATAAACGGGAATCTTGCCAAGAGTAACCAAAAATGCAATCATGAACTAATTTAAGATGCAACCTAACTAAATGATTTTTGTGGGATTACCTTGTGTTAATGTTGGAGAGAAGACCCTATTTTGATATTGCAAAAGGAGTTATGAACAATGTGTTACAAAACACAAGTGACATTGTTCCTTTGCGTGGACAAGACTCTCAAATAAATAGTTTGTTAAGGAAATAGATGTTATATTTTTGGTCATGATGGAACCAATGAAATGTCACTTATGGGAGGATTTAATACATCCAAATATTTTTAAGGATTTGGTGGTATGTGTATAAATTTTTCCCCCAGTGAGGCATACATAGCCATGATTGTAGACCAAACAAGAGTGCACTTAAACAACTATGACAAACAGATCATACCACAAAGACATGCATTCCAATAGACATCATTCATGACAAACCAAGATATTAAGGATTGAGGCAATCATGAGGAGGATATATTAGGACACAAAAAATAAAATCAATAGAAAGGCATCATGACCAAGCAGCCATTCAGTCTAAAAGTTCTTTCCATGAACATGATTATGTGATGGAGGATTGATAAGCCGACGCCAGAAGGATGCATCCTCATGGGATAAGATTGATTGAGTATTGAAACGGGCATTCTTTGGTAATTGCTTGTGAGTGGCATAATAGATTTGAAATTCAATCTGTTAGTTGATTTGTGAGAACACTTTTGATCACTGTGTCTGGGAAAAAGCTCAGCATTGATGGGGTAAGCTCAGTCACGTGGGAATAAAGATTTATTGAAGATGAGGAAATGGAATGAAACTACCTGCATAGATATGGGTAGTATAACAGATTTATTAGGACAAGGGGTTGGACGGAATGTAAAGGATGATACAAATAGATGGTAGATTTGGATACACATGGTGCTTGAAACAGGTTTTATCCATGGTACTTATCCATTGCGTCACCGAAGTGATTTTCAAAAATGGATGATTTTATTTCTCTTTTTTGCTTTTTTGCTTTTTTGCTTTTTTGCTTTTTTAATTTGTTGCTCTTTTTGATTTTTGGATTTTTAGAATTTTGGATTTTTTTTATTTTTTACAAATTTTCTAATTTTTTTGGATTTTTCATGTTGTACAAAGGATTATAAACAATCTATGCATAGAAGTGTTTGAGATGTACAATATTCACACAACCAAAGATAGGAACTTCTTCTAGTGTTGCAACATGATAAGAACTAGAGCCAAATTTAGTTGTAGCCAAAAAGAGCCCCAACCAGTGAGGCTCAAACTTGCCTTTCTTTTCACAGTTATGGAGGTTCTTCATATTGTATTGTAGGACAAGATCACCCACCTAAAACTAATGAGGTTTGATCTGCTTATCGAACTGCAAGCGGAGGAAATTCTGATATAGGAGTTCAAGCTCTTGCAAGAGAGCAACTCGGGATTCTTCTTCAGACATCAAATTATTCATGGAGATTTTGAGGGAAGGGAGCTCAATTTTGATGGGAAGAATGGCCTCACTGCCATAGATAAGGGTGAATGGAGTGGCTTTAGTAGGGTTACGGATGGAAGTATGATAGGCCCAAAGGGAAGGTGTAGACACCCTAAAATGGACAGGCTTGTGACTTTACATTAAAAACACTAATTTTTATCTATTAATTAATGGTTTTTTAATCATTAATTAATCATCTATTTTCCTCTACATTCATTCCCCAAATCATCTAATCAAATTTCCAAAATTAATTAAATAATTAATTTTATTTAATTAATTAACCTTAATTGATTAATTACCATTAATTAATTAATTAAATTCAATTTCCTATAGTTTAA
>MU228428.1:512055-554456 GCA_018584345.1 Thuja plicata | reverse complement strand
ATTTATCTTCAAAGAGATAACTCCAATCAGATCACATGGGTTACTCCACCCATCTCTCCAGTCCACATGGGTAACTTCACCCACCTCTTCAGTTCAAAAAGGTAACTCACTATTAGCTCTTCAGTCAGCCAAACTCTATCTCCTCTTTACAAATTGAAGAGATGGAGTTTACTGAGGGCTTCTCCAGTTCCCTTTGATCTCAACCATTCATCTCGCTATCTCTGGGATTGATCTCAATTGTTCATTTCATCCCTAATTCCTATATAATAAACCCTTCATAACCATTTGAAGGATCTAGGATTTCAAGCTCTCATGCGCCATTACTATGTCAGTTTGGTTCTAGCATTCTAGCCATCTTGCGATCACACACCTATTTCAATTAGCAAATTCTCGACACTTCTCAAGTCATAGACGTTGCCCTGCCAATACTGAGGATTAAGAACAATGTTTTAGAAGGAGTAGAGAGAAATAATAGAAGCTTCAAGCATCATGGAGTTTGCATTTATTTGTTTTCCTTTCTCTTTCTTGTACATTTTATTGATTACGTTTCAGGTTATTCATTTTAGTAGTTATTGTGTACTTGATTTATATCATTTGTAAAACCTTTGCTACTAACCCTCGCCTTTGGAAAGCTTGGGAACCACAAATCATGAAAGGAGGTGTACATTTTGGTGAACCTGACATGAATCAAACAATCCAAATATCTCTTGCAGAAGACAAATAGGATTGATCAACCATGACTGTACGGTCACAAATCTAAAAATCTATCTTTTTTCGATATCTGTGTTATTTTGCAATTGCTGGTATTTTTCCGCAATTGACTGGTTTAATACCGCAATTGATTGCAGACTTTCACAGTATTATTCTGTCATTTTCTGTCTTCTTTCTTCTGGTACTTTGTCACAATTGCCTGATCCATGCTGTAATAGTCATTATTTTTCCGCAATTGACAGTGCTTCTCTGCAGTTGCCAGTGCTTTGCCGCAATCACCAGATCTTTACCGTAATTGCCAGTACTTTGATGCAATCACAAGAAATATTGCATATCAAATCCAAATCTTATTTCCATTTATTTCTAAACTGACATTTTCTGGTTTTTTGTGCAGGACCAGGCAAATCACCAAGAACAAAGAGGGGTAAGTTATTGTGAGTATCAATCATTCATTGTTTCAAAGTTACATATACTCTCATTTTGCAAGAATTCTTTTTGATACTAACCTGTCTAAACAAATAAAACTAAAAGGAATTTATTTTTTGATTTGGGTTTAAAAATAACAGTGCTTGCCAAACATATCACATCTCACATTTTAGATTTGGGCTTAAAATTGACGTGGGGACTAAAATTGAACAAAGACAAAAAAAATCTCTCAAATTGGTGCATTAAAATTGAACAAGCAATCAACACCTACTTTTGGGCTTAAAATTGAGCACTAGTGCTTGTATGGTGGTGTATCTTAGTTCACATTTCAAATTTTCGAGCTTAATCGATTTACCTTGTGTCTTGAGTTTTCGGTGCACTTACACATACTGTTAGATTACAAAACTTTATACTTTTTTAGAAAGGCCTATCCAGGGAATGCGCTTCTTCCTCGAAGAACGACCTTAAATCGGTAATCCTTCCAATCGGTATATAAACAAGGTGTGAACCAAAGTTTCATCTTATCTAGCCAAGCTCGGGCAAGGTGTGTTGGTAATAGTCTAGATCGAGTGAATATCCCTAAGGAGCCAGCGTGATCAACTAGGCTCTTAAGTGAGTCACACACTTACAAATCGATTAGAGGGACACCACAGACCCTTACTACAACCTTGATTAATTAGAGGCCAACTCATTTTACCCTCGAATAGGTACCTTATTATAGTGCAAGGGGTTGCAGAATTTCCCTCCAAGATTTCCAACATATGTGTCCCACGATATTTGTGTAGTGAAAGAGAACTTCACTTCATGGCAACAATACCTGGAAATAGAAAAAACATGGACACCTACGTCATGGACCTTCATGTCCTAGTAGCATGACAATTATTGTGTGAGCTAATAGACATTCAAGTATTGGGCCTATAACATTGTATTCTGAAGCCATTGACCTAGATTAATCTGACTATACATTGTTGAGACCTTGTGATAACCTTGCAACTTGAAAAAGTTGTAGAACATACACAGTTTCAGTCTTCATTCTTCAAAACACAGTGTCTGTCATGTTTGTTCCTTTGATTAGTTTCTTAAAATGCAAAACAAAACATCCAAACTGTCAAAATGAGTCAAACATGTTAAAGTCTAGGGTTGTCAATGTCAACTGTCTTGCGAATCAGAAGCATTGTTCCAAAAAATTCCAAAATTTTCAAGTAGTGATACTTATCCTCTAGTCTTTTTTAGACTGTTCCTCATTTACCATAATTTCCCGAATTGTGCCACAATTAAAGGAAGTCTACCGCAATTAACTTATTTATTTTCACAATTAACTTGTTTATTGCCGCAATCATCATGTTTATTACTGTAATTGATGATAAACTACCGCAATTGACCGTTTACTTTACCGCAATCGGTGAAGTTGTACTGTAATTGACCAGAGATACATTATTCCTATTTTGACCTAAAACCTTGAAAGAATTCTTCATTTGGTGTCCAAAACTAGTGTCTATCCTAGGAAAATGCAAAGAAAATTGTGTGAATCTCTAAACATTAAAGATTATCCCTTCTCTGTAAAAGCACGATTATTGTTAAAAACATTGTTAGTTCAAAAGCTCAGACTCGAAATACCTTGATCTCATCATATCAAACATCATCATCTTTATCAAAGTGACTTTGTCCAAGGCAAAGGTCGGAAAATCTTATCTTTTTTTTCATCACCACTTTGAGATCAAGTTATATCAAAATCTGTCCTTAGAATTTCCCTTGTCCAAAACATAACTTGGACTTCCTTAGAAAGGATCTTCTTCCTTTTTTTCTTTATATCACTTGTTTTAGTTACAAAATCTGGACCACACTATGTCTCAAACACCTCATGGAGGCCCTTAGACAAGTTCTAAGGCTATAACTCAACCCGATGAGTCATATATCAATAGATTCCCCGCTTGGGAAACAGAGCAAGAGAATGATCCTTTTGTGAATACCAGTTCTGTTCTATTCATTGAACAACCCCGTGGGGCAGCCTTTTTCCAAGATATCATATAAGCAGAGCTTGAAGATGTGGAGCAAGATTCTTACTCCACAAAAGTAGTTGACGTTGTTGTAGAGAGGAACCCTAAACATTACCTAGCCATGCTAATAAAGAAGGGAGTCAAACTCCCCGCTGAATTTAGTGTATCAACTATATGGCCTGAAAACCCTCTCGCAGGTCAAAACACTACTCAGCCTCCTCATATACTACCTGTTGTGTCACAAATCTTTCCACCATTGGTATTACCCACATTGACACAGACTATATCTGGTCAAACCAATGACCTAACCTAGGCTAGCACATCTTCCACTCAAAGCATGATAGGCTCACAACTAAGTGCACCCATGGTCACTAGTATGCTCCCACATTTGTTCTCATGGCCAGGACAATCAAGCTCTCATGCTATGCCTTCCATCCCACCAAACACCAACTATTCTGAAACAATGTAACTACTACAGTCAATTCACACTAGTCTTGGGATCAACACCTCATGCCCACAGGGATCTATCTCTATAGGGACGACTTACACTCAATGCCCACCCAAGGCTACTTCTTTTTCCATTCTGACATCAATCCAACCCCAGCTTCATTTGCCTCAATTCCAACCCCCACAATAGCAACCCTAGCTTTAGTTGCCTCACTTCCAACCCCCGCAATAGCAACCCCAGCTTTAGTTGCCTCAAATCCCACCCATGCAATAGCAACCCTAGCTTTAGTTGCCTCAATTCCAACCCCCGCAACAACAACCCCAGCTTCAGTTGCCTCAATTCCAACCCTCGTAACAACAACCCTAGCTTTAGTTGCCTCAATTCCAAACCCCACAATAGCAACCCCAACTTTAGTTGCCTCAATTCCAACCCCCCCAATAGCAACCCTAGCTTCAGTTGCCTCAAATCCCACCCACACAACAGCAACCCCAACTTCAGTTGCCTCAAATCCAACCTCAGCAGCAGTAATATCAACCCCAGCAGTATCAACCCCAGTTCCAATCACAACAGCAAATGCATCAAAACCCACCATGGGCTACCCATGTGCCCCCATTTACAAATCACTCGGTGGGAAATCAATATAAAGCCCCTAGGATGAAATCCTATGTTCCTACTCAAGGGACACCAAGGCGCAACCTCATACCCACTACAGCATAGAGGAACATCATTACACATCAGCCTCAGAATCAAACGGACATGTTGATGCAAAAAATGCAAACCCTTCAAACCCAAATGATGGATATGCAGAATCAGGGGAAAACTAAATCCTACACCACGAAGGATTTATACCCATACCCCTTTGATCATTCTCTACACATGTCTCCATTCCAAACTCACTTCTTGGTACTGAAATTTGACAAATATAAGGGCAATACCAACCCTATTGAACATATCCAAGAGTTTTTTGCTAGTTGCATCGAAGTCACACATGATGAGACATATTTAATTTTATTGTTCCCACAAAGCCTAGTCAAACCAGCAATGGAATGGTTCTCACATTTACCTCATGGAATTCAGTCTTGGGGTGAACTAGCTAAAAATTTCATACCTCACTTCCATCATAACATCGAGTGCAAAGTCAGTATCAAGGACCTTTGCGATATCAAACAGAAGGATGGAAAGTCTTTTGTGAAATTCTTACAGAGATGGAGGAATATGGAAAACCACATAACATATGATGTGCCCGAACAAGACTTGATAGTCATGTTTGTTGACAATCTAATTCCAGACATGTCATTCACAATAGAGTTACAGTTAGCTCCGAAATTCACACAACTCATCAAACAAGGAGTTCATTGTGAGAAAAACTTAGTCAAACGAGGAATCCTTGCAGATCCAACACAAATGAATACAAACAAAAATGCAATGGAAAAAGCTAAGTGGTGGAACAAAAACAAAAATGTCACTAGTGATGGTGTCATTGATGTGAAGCCAGTCAACTACGCACAACCCAACGTGTCACTGCAAGGCACACCCATGGCCAAAAAAAAACCCACAGGGTCCAATCAACAAGCATACACCCAAAACCAACCTCCCCTATACAAGCGGCCACTATGTCAAACAGTCAACAACAGAATCAACACAGAGCACGGTTTCAATTCCAGCAATGAGATTTCACACCATTAGGAGAACCAATAGAATCAGCTTTATGCAAGTTGATACAATCAAACACTATCACTCTCCTAGAAATTAGGGACTTTGAACAGGATGAAAATAAACCAAGGTGGTATAATGACAAAGACTTCTGCAAGTTCCATCGGGTAAAAGGACATAAAAAATCAAACTGTTACCGATAGAAACATGCTATCCAAGATGTGATTGACATAGGGACCATCAATGTGACAAATACCCAAACCAAAGGCACAACTAATCACACTATTTTCAATGATACCTTTCATGATAAAAATAAGGGAAAAGCTTCCGGGTTTGGTGGACCAGCAAAACAAGTCAACTATACATATGCCAACAGTGATAATGTTATCAATTGCCTCAATCCTTTAGATAGCCACATGGCTACAATCACTATCAAAGACCAAGGTAACAAATGTGTTGTAACAACACGTCATGCCAGAGTTGTCTTGCAAGGAGTATCATCCTCGTCTACTACACCGGCCAATCCTATAGCAAACTCAGATCCACAAACAAGCATAGTGGACCAACTAAAGTGCACACCTACCTAGATCTCCATGTTTGACCTATTACGCATATCTCTATAGCATAAACTGGCACTTGACCAAGCCCTTCAAAATTTAGCTATCCCCAGGGACATAACACCTGAGAGCTCCAAACGATAGTCAACCATATAGCTACTAACAAACATGCCACATTCAGATACTGTGATGTGCCACTGCATAAACTCCTGCATAATGATCCTTTGCACTTACTTTTCCAGGTCCACAAAAGTGCTATCCATAGGGTCCTTGTTGATGGTGGAGCTGGGTTGAACATCCATACTCTAAAGTTAATCAAACAACTGGGCTATTCAAAATCAAGCATTGATATCACAAGGAGGATAAATATCAGAGCTTATGATGAAGAGGAAAGGTCCTCTAAAGGTATTATCATTCTATTTGTCCATATAAGCCTAGTGGTCAAAAACACTCCCTTTGAGATCCTAGACCTTGAGTTGGGATACAACATGCTACTAGGGAGACCCTAGTTACATGAAATGCAAGTTGTACCTTTGACATACCACCAATGCATCAAGTTCCCACACCAGGGAGAGGAAATCATCATAGAGGGAGATCCCAATCCTTTCCAATACTGTAATGCGGTCCAAATCAGCATTGATAACCAGGTACCACCAAACCAAGATGCAAGCATCCCATCCTCTTCATATTCAAATCACAAGGATGTCACGCGGACAGTAGGAAAGATAGTCATTAACCAGGATGCAAGTATTCCCTCCTCTTCAGATTCAAATCTTAAAGATATCACACAGAAAGCGGGCAAGATATCCATTACTGACAAGGGTTGTGGTGAATACAGATATGAAGAGGCTTTCACCATCATGCACATGCCTCAGAGCCTAAGAACTTATGGTATGCCACAACCTATCATTACAACAGAAACTTCATAGCCTGTTCTATTCAGATGTCCACCCACAACCTTTGTCCGATGGGGAGACATAGCGGAAGAAAATCCATTTGAACAAGACATCAATACCTGGTTATACCAAGACCCACCAGACACAATCTGACCACCACTACCCCTATCAAACTATGGTAATGGTTACACAATGATACAAATATTTTGGTACGATGGTACAACCGAGCTGGGGGCAAGAAAACAAGGCATAATAGAATTGTCTCTCCCACCAACCTAAAGAAACATGAGATGGTTGGGCTATGGAAAACAAAGAACCGGCCCTATTATCCAAGACATTCAAGTCAATCAGGAAAAAATAGAAGAGATGCACTGGGGGCACAACATAGAACATGTCTTGATAGGCAACATATTAGCACAGTTGTTGCCCGCTAAAGAGGGAACTACACAAACCCAAATAGACCTCCGCACAGCAATCGGTGATAACCAAGGAAGTGAGACATCTGACAAGTGTTCTATTGAGACTGACTCCCACGAGTATGAGTGGAGATCCCTTCATGACTCTGAACCATCGATCCCAGATTATTCCCCTCGGTCAGACACTATCATAAACCTAGAAGACTTATTTGACCAACAAACCATTACCGAACAACCCTGCATAGATAAGCATGTCATTTATCAAAACCTCAAGTGGTGCGTCCACATCACATTCCAATTTTTAAGGAACCATATCTTTCATCCCTTTCAACCACATAGAGTCAAACCCACACCACAGTCTATGTCTAGTACACCCAGAGTTAATAGAAAGGGATCAATAAGGACCACCAAACATGGATGTCTTTGAGAATGACGACGCTATTGCAGACTTCATGGGGCTCAGAGAAGGAATACCATTTTGAGATCACAAAGTAGGCTTCTCTTTTGACCTTGATAGATCAGCGTACTTTGGGGAGGAAGCTCCTCTTTCCAGTCCACAAAAGAAAAAAGAACAAAAGAATGATAAAAAGCTAAAACAAGACATATCTTCTAACAAAAACCTCACTGAGGCGCTATAAGATGGAAAGAAGGAACTCCTCCCCTTGACAGAGGAGAAGTCAGCATTACTAGTAGAAGAAACAGAAGAAGTCAATTTGGGAGATGAAAAGAACCCAAAGAATATATACTTGGCAAAATCACTCACCCCAGAGGAGAGAGAATAGTTCATCAGTTTCTTCAAGGCAAGAATGATCAATTTTGCATGGTCCTACTCGGATATGCCAGGGTTGGATCTAGAGTTAGTACTACACCATCTCCCGTTGCTACCCAATGTAAAACTTGTCAAGTGGAAGCTAAGAAAGATGCATCACCATGTTGCATTGCTAGTCAAAGCAGATTTGAAAAAGCTCCTAGATGTTAAGTTCATAAGACCTATACCATATGCGGACTGGATATCTAACTTGGTACCTATTAAAAAGCACAGTGGTTAGATACAGATTTGCACAGACTTCAGGGATCTCAACATAGCTTTTCCCAAAGATGACTTTCCTTTACCCAATATTGATATGATAGTAGATCTAACTGCTGGACATCAAATGCTATCACTCATGGATGGCTTTTCAGGGTATAATCAAATAAGGATTGCACCAGAGGACCAAAACAAAATATCTTTCACATGTCCTTGGGGGACATACTGTTGGAATGTCATGTTGTTTGGTCTAAAGAATGTCAGAGTGACATATCAAAGGGCTATGACAACTATATTTCATGATCTCATCCACAAAACAATGGAAGACTATGTGGATGACAACTAGTCAAGTCAATACTTTGAAAGGATCATCTACAAGTTTTGGGACCAATATTTGATAGAATGCAGGAATTCAAGGTCCATCTAAACCCAAAGAAATGTGCATTCGGTGTCACAGTAGGAAAGTTACTGGGGTTCATAGTGTCACATAGAGGAATCGAAGTGGACCCAGCAAAAGTCAAAGAAATATTAGACATGCCTCCACCATCAAACCTAAGACAACTAAGAGGGTTACAAGGAAGGCTTCAATCAATTAGGCACTTCATAGCTCAGCCAGCAGACAAGTGCCACCCATTCCAACATCTATTGCACAAAGACATCAAATTTATATGGACAAAGCAATGCAAATAGGCATTTCAAATATTCAAGGACTACCTTCTCAAGTCTCCTATATTGGTACCACCAATCTAAGGTTGACCATTGCTTCTATATATCTCAGCGATGGAGTCTTTGTTAGGTGTACTCTTGGCACAACATGATGATGTAGGTAAAGAGAGGGCCATCTACTATCTAAGTAAAACATTGGTTGGATATGAGCTAAACTATACGCCAATTGAGAATTCATGTCTTGTAGTTTTTTTTGCTTCCCAAAAGCTAAGACATTATATGTTGAGTTACCAAACAAAGTTGATAGCACATATTGATCCCTTAAAGTACCTCCTAAGCAAAGCAGCGCTCACTGGATGACTAGCAAAGTGGGTAATGATCTTAAGTGAGTTTGACATCGAGTACATAGATAGAAAGGCCATCAAAGGATAAGTGATCGCAGATCAACTAGCAGAGGCACCAATTCAGGACCATCAGCCTATTATTTCTGACTTCCCTAAGGAATCCATTATGACACTACAACCAGCGATTGAGGTATGGCAACTCTATTTTGATGGATCATGCACAAACCATGGTGTGGGGGCAAGAATAGTGCTTATCACTCTAGATCATGATACAATTCCAAAGTCTTTCAGACTCAACTTCCCATGCACCAACAACATACCATAATATGAAGCACTGGTCATCGGTCTAAAGATAGAAATTCAATAGAGAATCAAGAACCTAAAGGTGTTAAGAGACTCGCAGTTGATCATTATTCAAGTCAACAATGATTATACAACCAAAGATGAGAAAATCATACCATACAGAGCACAGATGGAAACACTATGCACCAAGTTCCATTACATCTTCTTCAAGCAAGTCCCACAAGCAAGGAACAAAGCTACAGATGTGATGGCAACCATAGCATCACTGATTGATATGCCAGCAACAAAACAAGATTCCAATTTCTAGTAGAGCAACTCTTGGTGCCATCACACCAAGCATCTATCACAGAATTAGCATGCGTCTTTGTTGGTCCTGAATCACCATGGTACCAAGATGTCTATAACTATCTCAAAAATAGTGTCTTACCTCCCAACTTGTCTAGGAACTAGAGAAAGTCCCTCATCTGCCAAGCCTCTAGGTATACCATCCTCTCAACTACTTTATACAGATGAAGTCTAGATGGAATGCTACTACGATGTCTCACTTCCATGGAATCCCAGAAATCTTTGTACGAGGTACATGAAGGAATTTGTGGAACCCACAGAGGTGGAAATAGCTTAGCTAAGAAGATCATCTGCATGGGATACTATTGGCCCACGATAGAGATAGATGCACACAAACATGTGCAAAGGTGTAGACAGTGTAAGATTCATGGAGACCTCATCCATGCACCAGCCCAGGATCTAAATCCTATCACATCACCATTGCCATTTTCCATGTGGGGATTTGACCTAGTGGGAAAAATTACACCTTCTTTAGCAAATGGACACAAATACATCATAGCTGCAACATAGTACTTCACCAAGTTGGTGGAAGCAATTCCTCTCACTTACATCACTGGAAAGAAAATAGCAATGTTCATACTTAACCACATTATCTGTCGATACGGGATCCCTCAAACAATCCTGACAGATCATGGTACACCTTTCCAGAACAAGGATGTTGAAGAGCTATGCAAACAGTTCCATATCAAACAAGGGTTCTCCTCATTTTACTACCCTCAAGGGAATGACCAAGCCGAAGCTACAAACAAGACAATCTTGAAAATCCTGAAGAAAATAGTGAACGAATTAGGGCGAGACTGGCATTTATAGCTTAGTCATTCATTATGGGCATACAAAACTAGTGTGAGAACACCTACAGGAGCCACTCCTTTCTCCCTAGTTTATGGATCAGAGGTGGTATTACCCCTCAAAGTGGAAATCCTATCCCTAAGGATATCATTGAAGAACCTTATTACAGATGAGGACTACAGAGTAGCAAGGCTCAGTGAACTAGAGTTACTAGATTAAAGAAGATAGCATGCCTTCGACCACTTACAAGGCTATCAGAATCACCTTAGAAGGAACTATCACAAGAAGGTGAAGCCATGAACATTTGAGGTAGGAGACCTTTCCCTCATGGAAAATCAAAAGAACCAAGAAGAGTGAGTCAAACCCAGAAAGTTTGAGCCTAACTGGCTAGGACCATTTTTCATTGTCAACTCTACTCAGAGTGGGGCATTCATCCTAGCAACACTAGAAGGAGATCAAATCCCCAGATACATCAACAGCATGCACCTCAAGAGGTTCTACCCTTGAAGTCTCTATGGGTAAGGCACCTATCTACGTATCTAGAAAAGACCAAAAAAAAATAATAAAAAAAAAGCAAAAAAAAAGTAAAGAGAAATAAAATCGCTCTCTCAGTGAAAACCTGGCAATCAGGCACTATTGAGTAGGTACCTTGGTGAAAACCTAGAAAATAGGCGCCAAGTGTTCAAAATCTAGCTTCACCATCAATGAACTCCAAAAGCTTGAGCACACTTCAAATGCAAGACTGACTACCCAAGCTATATCCAGAAGCACAATCCCCTCTGAGCACCAAGCACTTACCCAAGGTTAATATTGGTCCACCAGACTGGGGGACGAATCTAAATGTCCTAAAAAAATCCAAAAAAATTGGAAAACTCATCGAAAATCCTAAAAAGATCAAATAACTAAGCGAAAATTGAATCTTCATCAAAAACATTCAAAAAAAAATTGCAAAATCCAAAGCAATAAAACCAACTCGATTATCAAGAGAGCAAGGGGAAATCATGCCCAGTCAATCAATGTCACAATCATGAGCTTTGCGAATCAGCATTGGGCTCATCTGACATAGCTTTATCAACCTATCAAAATCAATCAGCAAGCAACTAACAACCAAGCCAATCTATCAATTGTCACAATCATGAGCTTTGCAAATCAGCATTGGGCCCATCTGACACAGCTTGATCAGCTGCCAAAATGATCAAATCAATCTATCAATTGTCATAATCATGAGCTTTGCGAACCAGCATTGGGCCCATCTGACACAGCTTGATCAGCTGCCAACATGATCAAAGAAATCAATCAATCAATCACATCAATCATCTTACACAGTGATGGATACGCTCAAACCAAACAAGTCCATCTTATATGAGTAATCTATTGCTGAAACCAGACACATTCAAACAATCAAGCCAATCAAGCATATCCAAAGAGTCAAACCAATCAAGAGAATCCAACTGCATCAAGGAACCATCCAAATGTTCACTAGGTCAGTCAAGTCAGTCAGATGTTAGTCTATATTTAACGGTTATATTCTCACGCTACTCCAGGATCCACCATGTGAGGAGAGTAGCTATGATAGATCATGACTTATTTTCTTTGATTGTTGTCTGTTGAATGTTCACTTTGATTTCAGGGCCATGATGATTTAGGATAAATGTGGTAGGTGCTGTCACTTATCTGGCAGCTGCACAATTCCATGATCTAAGGTTAACCCTGGGAAACAATTGGACATTCCTTCTCTTTTATTTTTCTTTTTTGGTTTTATAGAATCAAGAGCTCGCAGCACTATTTAGATAGACTCTAAGTGCTTTGGAGTTCTATCTTGGTTTCTATGGTCTTTCCCTTTATGTTGCAAACAAGAGCTCACGATGCTATCCAGATGGACTATAGGGGCTTAGGAGTTCTATCTTGTTTGCTTGGCTTTCCCTTTTAGAAATCAAGAGCTCACTATGTTATCCAGATGGACTCTGGGTGCATTGGAGTTCTATCTTGGTTTCTTTGTTTTAGATTAATTCAGAGGACAAGCGGTATCCAGATGGTCAATATCTGGGTGCTTTTGGCTCTCTTTCTTTTCAAATAGGAAACATAGTTGAACCCAGATGGTCAATATTTGGGTGCATTAGGTTCTCTTTCTATTCAATCTCTCTACTCCTGCTATCAAGAGGTCATGGCGGTATCTAGGTTGGATGTGATCTAGATCATTTGACGCTCTTCAGAATTTCAAAAAATACAAGAAAAAAGATGCAATGATGACAAATATGGGAAACAAGGGCAGCGACTCGGGACACTCATCCTTTCTATCAAATCATATCTATCAAAAAATACAAAAAGAACATCATTTCTATCATTCCATTCTATTAGATCAATCTCAGAGCACATCTATCCAAACTAACTTCTTTCTAACTAACACATGCATTACTCAGATATTTTGTGCATAATAGATTGCATTAATTCCATTAAGTACATCAAAAAATAAAAAAAACATGGTAGTTGCATACATGATAAATCATAAAATCACATGCATCCATAAGCATCTCATATAAACATGCATTTCATTTCCACCATCCTGCATATACATGTCAGTATCATAGGAAAAGTAAATCATCCATATATGAGTCTACATAATAGAATCATATTGCGTATACATCTCATCATCTAAACCACCAAATCATGTAGAATCATACATATAGGAAGTAAACCAATGCACATCATATCAAAAACACTAGGTGCATCTCATATAAATCAAACTATTTGAGTATAATGAACGGTCCCAAGTCTGAACAAAGCAAGGTAATCAACATGTATATCAATAAATATCAGTGTGTCCGGATATAGATATGGATACTACTCAAAGTATATAAAATGGCATCACTACAATAATGGTACATGATACATAAATCAACATGTGCTACCCCCACCCTCGCCAGGAGGTGGACGAGGGGGTGGCATGTTAGAATCTATCCTCTGGGATGAACCAGGAGCTCTAACACCATTGCTCTGTGATTTTTGGGCCCTACTCAATCTCTGGGAAGCTGTATAACTAGGCACTCTCTGCTTTACTGGAACTACACCCTCGTAATGGAACTGCCAATAGTCAATATCTCTCTACGCATCGTGCCTAGATCTATAGTATCTATCCAGAATATCTCAATGTGAAACATCCTGTACACTACCAATAAAAGAATAAACCTCAGCTTGAGCCTATCACTCTCTAGACTCGACCGCTATAACCCGGGCCTCCAAAGAAGTGGCACATGCATCAGATGAAGCAAGCCTGGCCTGAAGGTCCTGTACCTGCTGGGTGAGGTGCTCCAGCTCTAAGGGATCATCCTCCATACCTCCCATAGCCACGTCCATCTCCCCCTCCTATGCTTTGTCTCCCAATCCCTTGCCTCCTCTCCCCCTGACAACCCATGAATCATCATCACCCTCTGAGCTCTCACCTGTGCTACTGCTAGTGCTGCCACTAGCAGTAGAAGAACCAATGTCTGCACTCTGCTCATCTAAAGCCTCCATGTCTATATCACCAATCTCAATATCAACTTCCTCAATAACAAATTTTTCCTCCTCTCTAGGAGCCAACATAGCACCTGTCTGTCGGCGAACTCTCTGCACCAACTAGGGTGCCTCCTCATCCTCCAAAATGGTACCCAACCCAACTTGAGGAGCACTAGTCTGATCCCTCCTCTGGCCACCTCTAGTCCTAACTCTACCACCAGCACCCCCAGGACTAGGATCATCTCCACCATCATCTCCCCTCCCCCATCCTCCATCTCTCCCCCCATCCCTACCTCCCCTACCACCATCTCTCCCCCATCCCTACCTCCCCTGCCACCACCTCTCCCTCCATCATGACCTCCCCTACCACACCGTACCCATCGGGCCCTCCTCATAATGGTCCTAGCAATAGGACATGAGACATCTGTAAGTGCAACTGGCCGAGCCTACACCCAATGAACATCATACTGAGGTGTAGTGCCTACAAAAGACAAATTCAAATATCAATACCAACACAAATGAGGACATAAGTATCAAGGAGATGTAAAAAAGTTTCAGAGAGAAGAAAGGAAGTACATAAGCAATCAGAAAACAAGTCAAAACTACGTCTACAGTAGCTGAGTGCCAGGTCCATGAAACAGGAAGTAAGCCTAAAAACTCAGTGCAGGCAGCATCCAGTGATACTACACCACCCCATACAACAGAGTCCCTCGACCTCCAAGCAAAGTATGCATAAGAATCTGAAATGTCCTGCTGCTCTCTGAACTGGCGCAACACCCTGTCGGTGTTGTGAAAGTCTATCATATGAATATGATCAGTAACGCATCCAATCAAGTATATCCATTAATGACAAAATGGGAGATGAATATCCTCTCCATCCCAGACTAGGCAATCTCTATAAGGCCTCCAAATAAAGTAAGGAATCATGTCCAACTACTACCGCCAGTATGTCAAATGCCCCATATGAATCTGAACAATGGATCCATCATACATAAATACATAGGGCCTATCAGTTGGAAGAGCACGGGCACCCACAGGATGACACACAATAATATGCTCCCATTCCCATATCTGCAGTAGGGTCACACCACAGTCGAGCGACTTACCATCAAGGTAAGCCACATAAAACATATGAAAATGCATGTGTGCCAACATGCATGGACCCCAAGAAAATATGGTATGATCCCTGACCATACTCTGCAACACAGTACCGAAGCCAACTTAAAATCCACACTGTCGATGATTGGGGCATAAGATGCCACATATCAAACTGCCCAGTAAAGTGGACAGCCTGTCAAGGCCCAAACCGAATCGACACCATGGTATATCATAATCACCAGCCAACCCAAGCTGATCCCATGGCAATCCAGAAAGCTTAGTCAATGAAACAATACCAGTGCGGGTGGAATACTCCACAAGCTCACCCTAGATCGAGAGCTGGAGGATGCGATACACATCCTCCAAAGTGACAGTAAACTCACCGGTCAATAACTAGAAAGTGCATGTCTCAGAATTCCACCACTCTACAAGAGCAGAGATCAGACCCCTATTGGTCGTGATCTTAGGCATATAGCGAACCCAGTATAAACCAAGATCTTTGAGAACTGACCTCTCATCCTTTGTCAGTTGAAATATGTATACAAGACCCACCGGCCTAGACTCTCGATAGCGCAGAATCCGCTCGGTGAACTGCACAGAAAAATAAATCAGAAAAATATCAATTTGAGTCATTAAGGCAAGTAACACAAGCAAGAAAAAGCAAATATCAGAAAAAGAAATCAAGCAAACAGTGCTAAAAAATTGATTGTGGCAATAAAACCATACAACTGTGGTACTTTTAGGCTATTGCAAAACACAAAAAGCAAGTGTGGCATACAAACTTCAATTGCGGCATGCAACATAGTCAAGTGCGATACAGTTATCAATTGTGGTTTCTAACCAGAAATTGTGGCATTTAAACTGCAATTGTGGAAAAACCGTAACTAATTGCGGCACACAATGCAAATTCTCAAAAAATGTACAATTTTTGAAAGCAATAAATGAAGGCATTAATGACACATAAGGCGATAAAACTCATTGGACGTCCTACGCCAACTGGTCTCTGATAGGTCCAGAATCGGACAGAAATGTGTGTCACACCAGGACGGCCCACCATCGCAAGAAAACAGAAGGAAAATGACAGAAAACTAAAGGCTTACTCACCAAGAAATCAAGAGCTCCAAGATCACAATGTGACAAATGAATGGCTCTCTTGGCTATTTATAGGGGTTTCAAAAAACCCTAATTTCACTATGAGCTTCAAAATTTCTTCTCAGTCCCTGAAAACTTTGACGATCAATAACAAGGGCATTTTAAAGTATTTTTCAAATCTGTTAGCTACCTAGTTTCAGATATTACAGTTTCAACAGATTAACGCTCATGTCACGACTTTTCGCTCAAATTTGTTGAGGGTGCATAAATACACCTACTACTGCTAGGGGCAAGCTGGGGCAAAATCAAAGAATCTTTGAGACACTGCGACAAGTCACATTGCATCAAAGAGGGGCAAATGTAGAAACCCTAAAATGGACAGGCTTGTGACTTTACATTAAAAACACTAATTTTCATCTATTAATTAATGGTTTTTTAATCATTAATTAATCATCTATTTTCCTCTAAATTCATTCCCCAAAACATCTAATCAAATTCCCAAAATTAATTAAATAATTAATTTTATTTAATTAATTAACCTTAATTGATTAATTACCATTAATTAATTAATTAAATTCAATTTCCTATAGTTTAAATTCAAATATTTAAACTTACTAATTAAATTCTTCCAATTAAATTAATTTAATTTCATTCAGTAAAGCAATTCTTAATCAAAAAGAATTCAATTATCTCACATGTTGAAAACATTAATTAAATAAATGAATTAAATATTCATTTATCTTCAAAGAGATAACTCCAATCAGATCGCATGGGTTACTCCACCCATCTCTCTAGTCCACATGGGTAACTTCACCCACCTCTTCAGTTCAAAAAGGTAACTCACTATTAGCTCTTCAGTCAACCAAACTCTATCTCCTCTTTACAAATTGAAGAGGTGGAGTTTACTGAGGACTTCTCTAGTTCCCTTTGATCTCAACCTTTCATCTCCCTATCTCTGGGATTGATCTCAACCATTCATTTCATCCCCAATTCCTATATAATAAAACCTTCATAACCATTTGAAGGATCCAGGATTTCAATCTCTCATGCGCCATTACTATGTCAGTTTGGTTCTAGCATTCAAGCCATCTTGTGATTAGACACCCATTTCAATTAGCAAATTCTCGACACTTCTCAAGTCATAGATGCTGCCCCGCCAATACTGAGCATCAAGAACAGCATTTTAGAAGGAGTAGAGAGAAATAATAGAAGCTTCAAGCATCGTGGGGTTTGCATTTATTTGTTTTCCTTTCTCTTGCTTGTACATTTTATTGATTATATTTTAGGTTATTCATTTTAGTAGTTATTGTGTACTTGATTTATATCATTTGTAAAACCTTTGCTACTAACCCTCACCTTTGGAAAGCTTGGGAACCACGGATCATGAAAGAAGGAGGTGTACAAAAGGATTTAGGCAGAGGTTCCAATCATGGCTAGCTTCATTGACTTCCTTTTTAAGGATTTTCAAAATGGTTTTGTTGGTAGCCTCTACCTGGTCGTTACCTTGTGGAAATTATTTGGAAGAGGAATGTTGGGTAATACCAAATTTCTTAAAGAGTTTTGTGAAATCCTTATTTTTGAATGGGGTTCCATTATTGGTGATAATGTCTTAAGTAATGCCATAATGATAGATAAGATAGTTCAAAATTAACTTGGAGATCTATTTTCTAGTTGTATATGTAAGAGTAATAGCCTCAACCCACTTGGTGAAATATTCTGTGGCAGCAAGGATGTATTTGTGGCCATTGGAGGAATTTGGAAAAATTTTCCCAATGAGGTCAAGTCCCCAGAGGGAGAAAGGCAAAGGGGTGATGGTAGGTTGGAGGGATTGGGAGGGAGCGTGTATTAAATCACCATGCTTCTAACATGGCACACACTTCTTCACATAATGATAGGTGTCTTGTTCCATTGTAGGCCAATAGTATCTAGTACGTAGAAATTTATTGGCCAAGGTGAGACCGCTAGAATGAGCCCTCCAAATCCTTTTATGTACCTCCTCTAATGATGTTTTCACTTCATCATAATTTATACACCTTGGAAGACTTCCATCAAAGTACTTTTGAAAAAGGGTATCACCAAGGATTGTATATCGTGAGGTTTGGTGAATAAAGGTTTTGCATTGATTCGGGGTGAGGGTAAGTGGAATGACCTTATTTTTTAGGTAGGAATAGATTTATTGGTACCATGGGGAATTAGGATCAGCAATTTCACATACAATTTCAGTGTTTAGCTAGTCATGGGTAGGGATCGTAAGATTCTCAATGAGAAACTCGCACCATGAACTATGTTCAGGCATGGAGATCAACAACCCAATTGTTGTCAATACATCAGCTGCTTTGTTGTTTTTTTGGGGGATTCGCTGGAAGTTCAATTCTATAAATTTTTGTTTCAAATCTTCCACCAAACTATGATAGGGAAGAAACTTGTCATCCTTTTTTTAATATTCATCCAATACTTGTTTGATAACCAACTGGGAGTCACCAAGGACATGTAAGCTAGAGATTTTTAACTGGATGGCTTGGCGAAGTCCGATCACCAAGGCTTCATATTCTACAATATTGTTGGTGCATGGAAATTTCATCTTGTAGGATTTAGGGATGAGATCCCCATGAGGTGTGATGAATAAAATGCCTACTCCTGATCCCTTTTGTGTAAAATATCCATCAAAATATAGTTTTCATGGGATGGTTGAGCTGACAGTGAGAACTGATTCGTCTAGAAAATCTATGATGATTGGATAGTCCCCTTGAAGAGGTGCTTCAGCTAATTGATTTGTGATTACTTGTCCTTTGATAGATTTGTGGTCCACATAGGCTATGTCAAATTCACTCAGGATCATGACCCACTTTGCAGTGTACCCTATGAGAGCGGCTTTTGACAATAGATATTTGAGAGGATCAATTTTAGCAACTAGATGGATCTTATGATTGAGCATGTAGTGGTGCAATTTTTGTTTACATAAAACAACAGCTAGACAGGATTTTTCAATGGGTGATTAATTCATCTCGTAACCCACTAATGTCCTGCTGAGATAATAGATTGCTCGTTCCTTTTTGTTGTCATCTAGCTATGCTAAAAGAGCTCCCATTGCAACTTCAATAGTTGATATATAAAAAATGAAAGGTCATCCTAGAACAAGCGGCACCAGCACTGGGGGATTTCTAGGTATCATTTTAGGCAATCAAATGTTGTCTGACATAGGAAATCCCATGAAAACTTGATGTTCTTGCATAACAAATATGAAAAGGGATGCACTTTATATGCTAGTTGTGACATAAACCTTCTAATTGGCTGAAGCTTTCCTTTTAGGATTTTTAGTTGTCTCAATGTTTTGGGAGCTAGCATATCTAGAATATATTTTACCTTCATTGGATCCACTTCAATACCTTAGCGAGTGACAATGTAGCCCAATAACTTACCAAATTGTACTCCAAAGACACTTTTTTGCATTGAGTCGAAGCTTATATTTCTCCAATCATTCAAAGATTGTGGTGAGGATGGGGATGTGTGTGTCTCATGTCTTAGATTTTCCTAGTAGATCATCCATGTAATCTTCCATAATGACATGTAAGAGATCATGAAAGATTTTGGTCATGGAACACTGATATGTTGCACCTACATTTTTTAGACCAAAGGGCATGACCTAGTAACAGAATGTATCCCAAGGAGTGGTGAATGTAGTCTTATGTTAATCTTCAGGTGCAATCCTGATTTGATTATATCCAAAAAATCTATCCATGAGGGATAGCATCTCATGTCTAGTAGCCAAATCCACTATGATATCAATATTAGGTAGTGGAAAATCATCCTTGGGATATGCTAAGTTTAGGTGTCTGAAGTCAGTATAGATACGGATGTCCTAAGCACATTTACCTACTGGTATAATATTAGAGACCCACTCAGGATAATTAATTGTTCTCATGATTTTGGCGTCAAGCATTTTCTATAGCTCACCTTTGACTAGTGAAGCGACTTGTGGATGCATCTTGCAATTTTTTTCTTGATAGGCTTCACCTTAGGATCAACTGCAAGATTGTGGACATCTAAATTTGTATCTAATCCAGGCATATCTTTATAAGTTTGAGAAAAGTTGATTTGTTTCTTCTTGAGGAATTCAGTCATGGTTTTCTATTCTTAATCACTGAGAGATGTGGTAATATATGTAACCTTTAGATTTTCTTATGTGCCAAGGTTGACTATTATTGTGTCTTCGATCAGAATGGAGGAATTTTTTGACTATGAGGATATGAAAGGCAGGTCAACTTCTCCTTCCTCTAGCACCTCAAAAAGGTTTTCACTAGAGGATACAACCTTTATTTTCTCTTTTTTGTCATCCGAAGGTGCCTATGAGAGGTTTTCAATAGGGGATGTTTTATTTTATTTTTTATTTTTATTTTCATTTTTTGTTTTGTGACTAAGAGTGTTGACCTGGATACCAAAGTAGGCTTGTTCATTGTAGTGGATCTGATGTTTGTACTATCATATATTCTTAATTCTAAAGAGGGATAATATTGCCTCATCCAAATCACATATGTCTAAAGATGGTAGTGATTCTTGCTGATCCCAGTCAATTACTTCAGGGTTTGTGAGGGGAAGGCTAGGGGATGAAAGGTTGGCTTCAAAAATGGTAAATACATGGGAAACATCATCGATGTCATCTTCGATATATTGGAAGGGTACTTCAAAGAATTCCTCTTGAGTTTCTAAATCTGTTTCAACTAAACAATAGTCTTTAATGAAGTTATTCTTAGGTTTTAAGGAGCCCAATCATTTGCCTCGTGTATAACTGTTAGTTGTAATAAGCATTCTTCTTCATGTTCCTCTTAGTCAAAGACCAGTACCATGATATCCTATTCTTTCAATAATGGGGGTGGCTTTGATATATTTATCCTTAGGGAAATTCACTGGTTTTTCTTCTTCTTCTCCATAGAGCCAATCTAGGACATTAGACTCCATATTTTCATCAGATAATGATCTCCAATATTCAAAAGTAGTCTCTTTGCATTTCATAGTACCTGTGTTTCCTGAAGGAGATAGTTGTGAAGGTTTTCCATAGGACTTTGGGAATAAAGGGAGTTTTCCAATGCACATGGCACTTTCCATTTTGTATTCTCCCAGGCCTTTATTTGTGAATGTTTTTTTTCAGGCTCAGGAGTCTTTTCTTCAACAAATTTATCTTTTCCTTTGGATTGTTCTTGAGGGTTTTCATATGTTCCTTCAGTACTCTTTGGTGGGATAAGATTCTCCTTTTCAATGGATCAAGAGAATTCATTTAGAGGAAAATAATTGGATTGTCTTCCTTCCAATCTTTTTCAATACTTAAAGGGCTCAGGATCTCTAGGAATAGTGATTTCTCTGCCATGATGTGGGAAATTTAGACATTAATGATATGTTGAAGGTACACCTTTGATAATGTGTATCCATGGTCATCCTAACAAGATGTTATATGGAAGATCTAGATCAAGAACATGGAAAAATATTTTAGTCAGGGTTGGGACCACTTGTAAAGGGAGTGTGATTAAACCTTTGCTCTCCCTTTCTCTCTCATCATTGGATTTTATTGTGATTCTTTTATTTACATCAAGGTGGTCTTTAGAAAGATTGATATCTGGGATCATTTTCAATGTACGCAAATTGAGGCCAGATCCACCATCTATAAGGACCCGTTTGATTTTAGTGGAGTGGAATTTGGCTTCACTATGGAGGGATTTATTGTGATGGAGGTTTGGGCCTCGGAATTCTTTTTCAATGAATAGAAAATGCTCTTGTGCTATGAGATTTCCAATCATAGCTTGGAATTGGGATGCGTTGATGTTTTTAGGGACAAGGGATTCATTAAGAGCATTTTCAAGGACTTCCTTGTGAATGGGTGATGTTCACAAAAGCTCAAGGATGGATATCTATGTAGGCATTTTTCCTAACTAGACCAATAAATTATAGTGTAAAGCAGGATGCGTAGCTTTTGATGGTGTGGGTGGTGGATTTGCAGAAGTTGATGGATTATTAGCAGCCTGGACAATAACTCTTGGCCTTTGGGTAGTAGCATTGCAACTGGCACCTTTAAGTCTGAGGGTGCTCACATGATTTTTAGATTCTCCAATGTGTCCACAAAGAGCATCAAAACCAAAGATATCATTTTCTTCTAGACTTCCACACGTTCGATCATCACCTGTGATGGTGTTTGTGGAGTAGTCATAAGAAGCAACATTAGATGTATTGTATTGATTATGTTTAGGAAATGGTTCATTCTAGACTTTTAACTTGGCATTGGATGATGATGGATTCTTTCCCTCAACCTCAATTTTTCTGTCGTCTATGAGGTCTTGAAAAAATGTCTCAATTTCATGCACTTCTTGGTATCATGTCCTTTGATGTGATGATAATTGCAGTACTTGTTATCTTTGTACCAAGCAGGTTTAGGCCGATTTTTGTCAAATGGTCGAGTGTTGGGATATACCATCATGCCTTGATCCACCAATCATCAAAAGACTACATCCAGCTATTCTACAAGAGAATTGAATTGTCGACGTTGTCTAGTATTATTGTTATTGTTATTGTTGTTGTTGTCGTCGTTGTTATTGTTGTTGTTGCAAGGAAATAAGTAGGACTGATTGTGAGGTTGTGAAGAATTGTTTTGATTGTTTTTTTTGGTGTTATTATTGTTATTGTGATTGTTTTTCTAATTGTTCTAATTTTTTTTATTGTTTTGATTAAATGCTTGGATAGTTTGAACATGTTTAGCATCTTTCACCCCATCACTGACAACTCCTTTGTTCTTGGTCCAAAATGTTGGTTTGTCATTGTTGGCGGAAGGGGTATAATGTTTAATGGCACCTTTTTACAAAATTCCATCTTAAATGTTCTTCCCTTTCTTGAAAAGAGCTTCAAAAGTGTCAGGAGAAGCCATCTTTACTTGGAAGAACATTTTAGATACCATATTTCTAGTGAATATATTGATCAAATTATTATCAAGTATTTTCCAAGGCATGTGATTTGCAATATGTCTCCATCGTTGTAAGAAACTAGCAAAGGTTTATCCATTATTTTGTTTGGTATTACATAGGTCACTCAATGATGCTTGATGTTCAATGTTGTAGGAATATTGACCAACAAATTTTTCTACGAGATCGGAAAATGTTGATATGGAACCATGAGGGAGTGACATGAACCACTCCAAGGCGGGGCTGCCAAGACTCCTAAAGAAGAGTATTTTTAGATAATTTTTATTGTAGGTGGCCTCTTGACATGAAATGTAGAATTATTTAAGATGTTGGAGCGGGCATGAATCACCTTTCTATTTCTCAAACTTTGGAATCTTGAAATTTGGAGGAAATGGTTGCATTGTGATTGATTTGTCAAATGGGTAGGGATATATGTCTTCAAAAGACAATTTCTTCTTCCCCTATTTTGTATGCTTTGTACGATATTCTTGAGCTCATTGAATTGTTGGGCCAAATTAGGGGCATTGTGAGATGTTAATTGGGGCCCAAGAGATTTTCCACCTCCCAACTGTGAGGTTGAGAATCCTATTGAGGTCATGCCAACCATAGGAGGAGGTGTATAATAATAAGCCCGAGATGCTTGTTGAGTAGATGTCTTCAAAGAAGATAATGGGAATGTGAATGGTGATCAGGAGACTTCTTATGTATACAAGGGGATGGAAGTGTGCCATATGTTGAAAATAGTAGCACCTACATCAATAGTAGCATTAGATGTGGTATGAGTGCTATTGTGTGAAGTGATGTTGGGAAATACACTAAGAATTTGTTGAATTTGTTCCTTGTTAATTAAAATGATGGTTGTGAAGTTGATGTGAGGAGTGATGTAGAGGGTCCACTATAATTGGTCTTCCCTTTGTCTTGTGATGATGTTGCATTTGATTTTGAGGTCATGTTTGTAGTGGCAGTAGCTTTGCTAACATTGCTAACAAGGAGAGATTTATCAAAATCAGCGAGTACTGTGACACCATTCTTGATAAGGTTCATGAAAATATCTCCATCATTTTTACTAATGTCTTTTTCAACCATCTCTAGGTTATATGGATCATTGAGGAAATCATTCACTTGGGTAGATCATTCATCTTGATTGACTAATTCATTTTCCTCAGGAGCATTGGTTATGTCTTCGGCTTGTACTTCTTCTCCTTGGAAGAAGGGATGATCAAAAGGATTCTCATCATGATGATTGGTTTTCAACTGTGTTCGCCTCATTTTTTTTCTTGGGATCAAGTAACTACCATGCAATGGTAACCTCAAAAGGATGAAGGAAATATGGAAGATACAAGATGAAAGATAAAGAAAGAATAGATAATTTATGAAGGAAGGATTGATGATTGATGATGATTCTAGGAACAAATGTTTTGGACTTGGATTGTAGATTGGATTTGATTGATTGATTGATTTTGATTTTATTTTATTTGGATTGGATTGGATTGGATTGGATTTGAAGGTTTTTTTATGAAAACCTAAGTGAGACAAGACCTTATGATGGTGTAAACACAAAGGATTGATTTCAGATAGTGCCTTGTCCTACTTGGTGATAGACTTGTGATCCCAAGCAAAATAAGACAATACCAATGGATTTTATTGCTTAAGATGGACTGATGTTCTACAATAAATATTGTTTTCACTAAGGATGAAGGTTTGAAACATGTTTCATTAAGATCTTTCAACCTAAGGATGATGAAGGGATGAAAGATTGGATTTGGTTTGATTGACTAGGTTCAAATTGGTTGATTTTGCTCCAAGAAATGAAATGATGATGTTTCAAGGAAGACGACGTGATGACTTGATTTGGGAATGAGGTTTATCTAATCATATTGTTCAAAATGGATGAAGGCATGATTGGTGTGATATTTGGACATGACTCAGGAAATTTTGGAATTGTATGTGATAGCGTCAATTTTCTCAGTCTTTAATCTCTTACTGAATAGATTTATTGATATGCTGATATTCATTGGCTTTCCTATCAGCTTCTTTCTTCTCTCTATGAACACGGGGAAATGAAAGCTTAATTTTCTTGTGTTTTCTAGAATTGGTCATATCCCACGGAGAGAAATATGAGTTTTGTCTGATCAAACGAATGTTTTGTGAAAAATGATTTTAGGGTCTTTTGAAAAACTAAATTTGGAATGTTTCTGCAAGACCAGATTGCTCGCTATTTTTTGGTAGAGACGATTGTTCTCAGACACAGATGAAAAACTATGGAGATGACCGTTCTTAGGTGCAGATGCCAATTCTAGGTCAGAGATGAAAGTTTGTGATCAGAGTATTTTATGATGAAATTTTGATTGATTTGACTTCCAGTCTAATTTTTTGGTCAGTTTGTTTGATGGAAAGAACTGATTTCAGTCACTCAAACCAAAAAATAACAGTCATATGTCTTGAAAAGAATCCAACAAGGGACAAATCAACCTTGAGGGATACAAAGAATTGTGATGAATTTAACTGATAGAACATTTGTGTTTTTTTAATTTTTCTATGTTGTTGCAAACACTCAAGCACAACCTACCTATGGAATTTGGCTTAAACTAAAAATACTTGCCCGCAAACTTAGGTACACACATGAGAGCTAATCAAAATATGTTCCTCACCAAGCATGCAATAGCTCTAGTCATGATGTCATATTAGCCGACTCCAAATGTTCATGGTGTGGCATGAATGTGCAAGTGATCTTGGGGAGGTTACTATCCTCCTTGCACAAGCATTATCAAAATTTCGGGGGTGAACCAGGTAGGCTTCTAATTTAACAGTTCTTAGTCAGGGTCTTTGTTTGAATATGTCCTTAATATCCATGCAAGTGTGATTAAGGCGTATAGCCCCACAAAGCACCTTGGAAAAGGCAGTCACGTAAATGTGATTAAGACCCTGCGACCTTACTTTCTGCTAGGCATGAGCCGATTATAAGCTCAAACAATATCTGACTCCTGAGGCTTTGGCCCCAAAGAGTAAATTTTATTAACGTGAGTTGGAGTAGTGGGCTTACACCTCATTCTCACATGGGTCATTCCTAAGATATTTTTCCTCAACTGGCAGTCCCTACTAAAGGATTAAGAAAATAGCATGTTTTGGCGACAAGAGGGGTCTAGATTTCTAATTTTTCCAAAGGGAAAAGAGCATACTCTCCTACCTAATGTCATTTTCTCCCAAACACACCAAACAATTTCCTTCCCAAGCTTACTTTCTAGGTGAAGTATCAAATGAGTCTAGGTTTCTTATTATCTAATCAAAGACAAGAGCATACTCTCCTATCACTTAAAAAACACTACAAGTGAACCCTTTTAAAAAGTGCCTAATAAAACATTAAAACAGTCACAAAGTTTGTTTGTATCTCCTAGGCAACCTGTAAGAACAATGTTAGTAGCTTGAGTTGTCTTCTTCTTAACTTACTGCAACACACAATATTAGTAGTTTTGAAAGACTAGTCTTCAGAATCGGTATGCTGCAAAACTCAGAAAATATTAGTAACACAAAAACTTGTTGTAAACGGAGAAGTAACTATTAAAAAGGGAAGACAATAATTTAGGAATATGCACAAGAGACAACCTATGATCATAGATGACAGTCTAAAATCCCATACGATTGTCAGATAAAATTCATAGACAATAGTTTATGAAAGGCAGAATTTATGATACCTGACAACACAATTTTTGAAAAGCGCAGACGAAAAAGTTCTGGCATAGACGATAGTCTACGAAAATGATGGTCAACCTGCATAGATGATAGAACAACAAATAAATTCAAGTAATTATGGTTAAAATAGTGAAATTTTTTCTTTTTAAAATTTTTAGCAGCATTTAACTCTGTAAAATTAAGGTACAATCAAAAACCCAAGAGTTAAAAAACTAGAAAGTGCTAAAAACATGTTTAAATCACTAAAAATCAAAGACAATTTTAACAGAGCAAAGATGATAGTCACCTAGTGGAGACAACAATTTGCGTAGATGATGATCTATGTAGACGACCATTTATCGGAGATGATCGTTCCAGGGCGGAGACGGCTCTGCATGAAATTTTCTAGAATGTTGCAAAAATGCAAAAAATTGGTTTCAAATTTAGGGACGTGGATCCCACCGGGCATGCCATAATGTATATGTTTAAAACCTACCTATTGGGAGCACGCTCAGACATGCAAACATTAGAGATATAAACCATATAATCTACACTAACATGTCAAAAACTTACTCAAAATAAAAAGCTTTCACCATAACCTCTGATGAGCCAAAACAAGGGCACCCAAGCCTTGTTGATTTGCTCTTAGAGAAGGTTGTGGGTGTGCTCTCCCAACACAATGAAATATCCCACTATGATTAAAATGAAAGATAAATGAAATGCAACTAAGTGCAAAATCTTAAATGAAGATGGACGAAGAATAGCTCAAGAACAAGTATGAGGAACTTGTCTAAAGCCTTCAATATGAGAGTAGATGAGAACTAAGATCTAGTATTGAATGCAAGATTTAAAGCTATAAATGAACTACAATTTCCATGATTGAATGCAAATATCTACCACACAAGGTTAGTATAAAAACTCTAAAATGAATACAAGAAGCTCTAAATGCAAAATAGCATGATAACTTTAAATGCAATAATGATGGGTGAATTACTCTTAACAAGACTCCTATTTATAGGATTTTTGGAGGGCTTGGGTGAGGTGGAGCACATGTGGCATCTACATAGGTGCCACATGAGGGACACATAAGTCATGCAAGAGGCCAAGTTTTCTCACACATGTGTGAGAAACTTGTGATGTGTAAGAGGTGTAAGAGATCTTGTCATAGATGTGTAAGAGGTGTAAGAGTTTTTGTCCAATAGAAAAATTTTAGAAAGTGTAAGAGAGTGTCATCAAGGTTGTAAGAAACCTTGTTGACACCAAATTAGTATTATTTGAAAAGTCAATTTTTGGAAATTTGCTCATACATGTGTTAGCAAATAATTAGGACTAATGGGTATAGGAATCCTAAAATTAGCCTAATTAACCTTAGTTAATTAGTGGCTAGGATTATTTGGTGAGAGTGATGTGAGGTAGGGTAGGATCTAGGTTTAGATTAATCCAAATTAGATTTAGATTAATTATGTTTTAGAAGAACTAAGGCATGTGAAGGAATAAATAAATTATAAATTTATTTAAAGGGGAATTTATTGTGGGAAGGTATTAAATTTAATTTAATACACTTAGGGGTTAAGTATTCAAATCAAATTTAAATACTTTAGGAAAATGACCTTAATTTAATTAAATAAATTTAATTAAATAAGTGGAAAATAACACAAATATATTTAATTATAATTAATTATAATGTTGTAAAGGATGATTTTGGGCATCTACAATATTAATGAAAGGTTTTCTAAAAAATAGAGCCAATAAAGAACAAAGATCAGAAAAAAAAATAGAAAAAGAAGGGATAGAGGACATCAACAAGGTGGAGAAATAAGTCAATACAATAATGAACTATCTATGTCATGAGGTGGTTAATGGTATTATGAATAAGTTTCTTGAGGAAATAGTTGATGAGGAAGAAATTTCCTTACAAAAAAAAAATTGTTGATTGCTAAAATTATGGAGAATAATGAGGAGCCACAAAAAATTGGCGTGGAAAAGATGATAGTAAACCTAAATGAGAAGGATAATACAGAAGATGTGGAATCCTTAGGTATTTCCCAAAATGAAATATGTAAGGGTACACATGACTATGCAAAACAAATGAAGAAAAGGGGGAGAAAATCCCTATTTGAGCTACGTAATAAAGATGGCTTAGCAGAAGATCATATCAAACTAACCTCCATATTTCATGTAGGGAAGGGGAAGTTCCTTCCCACATCTGGCCATGATTCTCTTAACCTAGAATGTTAGGGGCATGAATTCCCCTAACAAATAGATTATTATAATACGTTGTATAACTAACTCAAATCTAGAAATAATGATGATTGGGGAAACAAAACTAACAAAACAAGATATTGACTCTTTTAATAAAAGACTAGTACATTAGACAAATTTTTGGCTCCCCCACCAGTAGAGCTTTTGGAGGACAGGCATTAATCTAGGATACTAGATCTATTATGTTCACTATTGATAGGATCCAACACAATTGGATAAGTGGATGGGCGAAGAGCATAAATAATAATATCAATTTCCTTCTAGTTAATGTGTATGGTCCAACACAAAATAAGGAAAAGAACCAAGTATGGAATGAGATTGAATAATATTTACAGAATATCCCTGAGATTTGTATTATTGGATGAGATTTTAATGTCATTACTAATCATACAGAGAAATGGGGAGGATGTAAAAAACAAACACAATCAGCCAAAGACTTCAATAATTGGATCAATAGAGAAAACCTTACAAAAATCAAAATAGTTGAAAACATATTCACGTGGAATAATAAAAGGAAAGGATTCAGTCATATAGTTGAGAAACTGGATAGATTCTCTTTGAAAGTTAGTTTAGTGAGTTTCCCTCATACCATAGAAGTTGAAGTTAAACCATTCTCTAGATCTGATCATTACCCAGTCCAACTTACGATTGTAGAAGACATGAGACCCAAAAGACATTCATTTAAGTTTGAAAAAATGTGGCTGAAAGATGAGAAAATTCTAGAAATTATTGAATAATGATGGAAAGAAGCATATGTTTTAGGCTCCAAACTATACAAGGTAGTTAAAAAATTAAAGATCATGAAAAATAAGCTTTATATTTGGAATAGAGATCATTTTGGTAATATATTTGAGTCCAAAATTAAAATAGAAGAAGAATTAGCAGAAGTTAATACTACAGTATTTGAAAAAGGAATGGATGAAACACTCTACCTTAGAGAAAAAGAGCTACTTACAGAGTATGAAGATATCTTAGCTAAGGAAGAAATCTATTGGCACTAGAAGTATAGAGAGACATGGTTAGAGGTAGGGGATAAGAATACAAAGTTCTTCCATAATAGTACTAAATAAAAAAGATCAGTTAACAAAATAATTAAAAGTAAAACTGTTGATGGCACCACTATAGAGGACCCCAAAAAGATTTCAAATAAAGTTGTGAGTTATTTTGAAAAAAATCTTAATAGTTTGGAAGGGTCCAATATTGGAAGCTAGGAAAGAATATTAACAAGCATCCCTAAGTTGATTATGAAGGAGAAGAATAGAAGCTTAATGGATGAATTCTCTAAGGAAGAAATATAAATTTCCTAAGACAAATGAACCCATATAAGGCCTCAGGTCCGGATGGTTTCCTCGCCTTCTTATTTCAAAAATATTGTTGGGATTAATGGGAAGTAGTACTGAGAGGGGAGGGGTGAATTAGTACCTCTAAAACTTTTAACACCTTTCAAAATTCATCATTAGTAATCATTCATTACTGCATTACCGACCATTACTTTTGTTCTTTCTTATGAATGTATTGTTCATTCATAATCTTTAATAGTTTGCAACATTCATAGAAACATTCATTAAATTAATAAACACATAACACAAGATATGGTATCGCAGAAAACTCCTGTTAGGAAGTAAAAATTGTGGTGAGGATGGCACCCACAAAACTTCACTATCTGCATAATGGAAGGGAGCTGGTTAAGGCTTACAATTTGATCACTTATAATGATACCATGTTAGGAGTATTAAGGTGGAGACCTGTTAAGATCTACTTTGTTAAGAGCTTTAGCAACACTGATTTAAGTGTGCACTCAGTTATGAGATTTACAATAAGACTGTTAAGTCCATCTTTCTTGAAATGATTTCATATGTGTACTACACTAGTTAGAATGAGTACAATTGTTGACCTGATTGTATGCAATCTATAATTGTTGATTACAGATCTATTAAAGCTCTCAGAATAACAATATCGCCTTAAGTGATTGATGAATACCTTTTCTCTGTCTAGACAACCATTTTAGGGTGCATACATTTTCCCCTCTTTGACTAATGTGTGATCTTTATGGGAACACATGTAGTCAAAGAATGCATTTGAAGTGTGAGATTGATTTGGGATCACAAAACAACACAGACATCAACACCGTTGTAAATAAGTAATTGACATCAGGACAAAAAATAAGCTGATTGAAAAAGACAAGGTCAACACCGTTGTAAATGAGTAATTGACATGTCCGAAATAAGAATCTCAAGCAAGGTTGCCCCAAGTGGAGCGAATGATAGGATTGATAAAGCTGGATCAAGGATTGAAGTTTGATAGGTATTGCCCCCTCGTGATCGAAATCGAAATGAGATAGAGGACAAACAACAAATTGATAAATTTGATCAAATCAAACTAAAGATAAGGTTCTTGATGTAAGATGAAAGATATAAGGATCACAGAACTAAGGTAGATCATCAAGCATGAAAGATTATGCCCCAAGGTTGAATTAGAAGAAAAGAAGTGGGGTGAAAGCGAATGAACGATAGAAGTTTGGTGTAGACACCCAAAAATGGACAAGCTTGCGACTTTACATTAAAAACACTAATTTTCATCTATTAATTAATGGTTTTAATCATTAGTTAATCATCTATTTTCCTCTAAATTCATTCCCCAAATCATCTAATCAAATTCCCAAAATTAATTAAATAATTAATTTTATTTAATTAATTAACCTTAATTGATTAATTACCATTAATTAATTAATTAAACTCAATTTCCTATAGTTTAAATTCAAATATTTAAACTTACTAATTAAATTCTTCCAATTAAATTAATTTCATTTCATTCAATAAAGCAATTCTAAATCAAAAAGAATTCAATTATCTCACATGCTAAAAACTTTAATTAAATAAATGAATTAAATATTCATTTATCTTCAAAGAGATAACTCCAATCAGATCACATGGGTTACTCCACCCATCTCTCCAATCCACATGGGTAACTTCACCCATCTCTCCAGTCCACATGGATAACTTCACCCACCTCTTTAATTCAAAAAGGTAACTCACAATTAGCTCTTCAGTCAACCAAACTCTATCTCCTCTTTACTAATTGAAGAGGTGGAGTTTACTGATGGTTTCTCTAGTTCCTTTTGATCTCAACCATTCATCTCCCTATCTCTAGGATCGATCTCAACCATTCATTTCATCCCCAATTTCTATATAATTAACCCTTCATAACCATTTTAAGGATCCAGCACTTCAAGCTCTTGTGCGCCATTACTATGCCAGTTTGGTTCTAGCATTCAAGTCATCTTGCGATCACACACACATTTCAATTAGAAAATTTTTTACGCTTCTCAATTCATAGACACTGCCCACACCAATATTCCGCATCAAAAACAACGTTTCAGAAGGAGTAGAGAGAGACAATAGAAACTTCAAGTACTTTGGGGTTTGCATTCATTTATTTTCCTTTCTTTGCTTGTACATTTTATTGGTTATGCTTCAAGTTATTTGTTTTAGTAGTATTTGTGTATTGGATTTATATCATTTATAAAACCTTTGCTACTAACCCTCGCCTTTGGAAATCTTGGGAACCACGAATCACAAAAAGAGGCATATATTTTGGTGAACCCGACGTGAACTTACAGCCCACGTGAAATTTGGTCATATCTCTCAAACCGCATAGAATTATTTTATGAAATTTTTTTTGCAAGTTGACACTGATCTAAGGAGGCCCCAAACAAAAATTTAGATTTTTTTGAGTTTTTTTATTTTTTTTATAATTTTTCTGTGATATTTCATAAAAAACCATTTCTGGGCACAAATCAGAGTTTCTTTTAATAAAATTATATTTTTGGAGAGGTATTGAAATCATAGAGGGGGTTTATTCTCTGTGATTTTAATTTCTATGAAATTATTTTGCAAAAATAACATATCTTTTCAAACTGGTCTTTTATGATAAAATGGGTCCCTAGGGCACAAATTAAGGAATTATGATCTAAAAATAAAAATTAGGTATCATTTAACATAAGAAAGCTTGCCAAATCTGGGTTTTGACCCACTGTAGACCGCTCCCCTCCTTGGGACAGTCTGTTGTTCTTTCGGCTTTTTTGCCTTTCCTTTCTATGCTTTGTTAAAGGGTTTCGGGGTTCCCTTCAAAACCTGCTTTTACCATAATCAAAAACACTTACTGGTGTGAGGTTTGTCAAAAAAAACATAAGAAAGCTATAGTCCAAAATTCAAATTTTTGTAAATTTTTTACGATTTTTTATAAAAATTTTATGATATTTCATAAAAATTTAATTTTGAACACAAATTAGCATTTCTTATCAAAAAAGTTACATTTTTGGAAAGGTATTGAAATTATAGAGGGGGTCTATTCTCTGTGATTTTAATTTATGTGAAATTATTTTGCAAAAATAATAGATCTTTTCAAACTGGTCTTTTATGATAAAATGGGTCCCTAGGGCACAAATTAAGGAATTATGATCTAAAAAACATTTTGCAGGTATTATTTGGCATAAGAAAGCTACAGTCCTAAATTCAGATTTTTCTGAATTTTTTATGATTTTTTATAATTTTTTATGATATTTCATAAAAATTTAATTTTGGACACAAATCAGCATTTTTTATCAAAAAAGTTACATTTTTGGAAAGGTCTTGAAATTATACAAGGACTTTATTCTCTGTTATTTTATTTTTTCTGATAAATATATTCAAAAAAAGAAAGATCATTGAAAAAGTTTTTTTTTTGTGTGTTCTTTCTTGATTTCTTGGGGATTGAGAAAATGACTAATGGCCAAGAGGATAATCAGACGCATACCAAGTGCTGGAGCATTAAGAGCTGCCAGAAGGAGAACCATCAACTTTCAATCACAACAAAGGGTTATTCTCGCAATCATACCTAAAGATCAAAGCGAAGCATACACGAGGTACATTGATTCAATTAAGAGATTCGTAGGTAAGTATAAAGTCACCATTAATTTCAGCAATCTCAACAATCCCAGAGTTTCCAGATATTCTACTGTTTTGGATTGAAAGCTTTCATTTTTGAAGATACTAAACACTTTCTTTGACAGGTACAAATCGAGGAGGCAAGATAACAATACAACTTAAAATTCATTCACTTGTCAATTTGGGTTTAAAAAGAATAGTGTTTGTCATACATCTCACATCTCACATTTCAAAATTGGGCTTAAAATTGGCATGGGGACTAAAATTGAACAAGGCAAATAATTTCTCGATTTGGTGCATTAAAATTGAACAAGAAATCAACACCTACTTTTGGGCTTAAAAATGAATAGTTGTGCTTGTGTGGTGGTGTATCTTAGTTCACATTTCAAATTTTTGAAGCTTAATTGATTTACCTTATGTCTTGAGTTTTGGGTGCACTTGCACAATCTGTTAGATTAAAAACCTTTATACTTTTTAGAAAGGTTTGTCCGAGGAATGCACTTCTTCCTCGAAGAACGACCTTAAACTGGTAATCCTTTTGATTGGTATATAAACAAGGCGCGAACCAAAGTTTTTTTATCTAGCCAAGCTCGGGCGAGGTGTGTTGATGATAGTCTGGATTAGGTGAATATCCCTAAGGAGCCAGCATGGTCAACTAGGCTCTTAAGTGAGTCACACACGTACAAACTGATTGGATAGATGCCACGGACCCTTACTACAACCTTGATAATTAGAGGCCAACCTATTTTACCTTCGAACATATACCTATCTATAGTGCAAGGGGTTGCAAAATTTCCCCCCAAAGATTCCCAACATATCTGTCCCGTGGTATTTGTATATTGAAAGAGATCTTCACTCCATGGCAACAATACCTGGAAATGAAAAAAACACGGGCACCTACGTCATGGACCTTTGTTTCCTAATAGTGTGACAATTTTTGTGTGAACTAACGGACATTCAAGCATTGGGCCTATAATATTTTCTTCTAAAGCCATTGACCTAGATTAATCTGACTATTCATTGTTGAGACCTTGTGATAACCTTGCAACTTGAAAAAGTTGTAGAACATACACATTATCAGTCTTCATTCTTCAAAAACACAGTGTCTATCATGCTTGTTTCCTGGATCAATTTCTGAAAATGCAAAACAAAATATCCAAACTGTCAAAATGAGTTAAATGTGTTAAAGTCTAGGGTTGTCAATGTCAACTGTCTTGCAAATCAGAAGCATTGTTCCAAAATATAAAAATTTTCAAGCAGTGATACCCATCTTTTAGTATTTTTTTGAGACTGTTCCTCTTTTACCGCAATTTCCCACGTTGTGCCGCAATTGAAGGAAGTCGGCCATAGTTTAACTGTTTATTTTCGCAATCGACTTGTTTATTACCGCAATCAGTGATAACATACTGCAATAGACTATACACTTTACTACAATTAGTGGAGTTTTGCCACACTTGACCAGAGATATTTTACACTTGTTTTAAACCTAAAAAACTTGAGAGAACTCTTCATTTGGTGTCCAAAACTATTGTCTATCCTAGGAAAATGTGAAGAACATTGTGTGAATCTCTAAAGATTAAAGATCATCCCTTCTCTAAAAATATGATTATTTTCAAAAACATTGTTAGTTCGAAAGCTCAGACTCGAAATACCTTGATCTCATCATATCAAACATCATCATCTTTATCAAAGTGACTTTGTCAAAGGAAAAGGTCAAAAAATCTTATCTTTTTACAACATCACCACTTTGAGATCAAGATACATCAAAATCTGTCCCCATAATTACCCTTGTACAAAACATAACTCAGACTTCCTTAGAAAGGATATTCTTCTTTGTTTTCTTTATATCACTTGTTTTAGTTACAAAATCTGGACCACACTATGTCTCAAACACCTCATGGAGGGCCTTACACAAGGTCAAAGGCTAGAGTGCAACCTGATGAGTCATATATCAACAGATTCTCCGCTTGGGAAATAGAGAGAGAAGACAACCCCTTTGTAAACACCAGTTCTACTCTGTTCATTGAACAACCCCGTGGGGTAGCTCTTTTCAAAATGTCACAAAAGAGGAACTAGAGGATATAGAGAAAGATTATTATTCCACACAAGTAGTTGACGTTGCTGTAGAGAGGAATCTCAAATGCTTCTTAGCCATGCTGATAAAGAAGGGAGTCAAACTCCCCGCTAAATTTAGTGTATCAACCATATGGCCTGAAAACCCTCTCGCAAGTCAAACCACTACTCAGCCTCCTCAGATACTGTCTATTTTCTCTCAAATCTTCCCACCATTGGTATTACCCACATTGACATAGACGATACCCAGTCAAACCAACAGCACAAACCAGGCTAGCACATCTTCCACTCAAAGCATGATAGGCTCACAACTGAGTTCACCTGTGGTTACTAGTATAATCCCACCTTCGATCAAATGGTCGGGGCAATAAAGCTCTCAATCTATGCCTTCCATCACACCAAACATCAACTATTCTAAAACTATGCCGCTACTACAGTCAACTCATACTAGTCTTGGGATCAGCACCTCATGCCCACAGGGATCCATCCCTGTAGGTATGACTTATAGTCAATGCCCACCCAAGGCTACACCTTTTCCCATTCTGACATCAATCCAACCTCTACAACAGCAACCCCAGCTTTAGTTTCCTCAAATCCAACCTCCACAATAGAAACCCTAGCTTTAGTTGCCTCAAATCCAACCCCACCTTCATTTTCCTCAAAACCAACCCCCACAACAGCAACCCCAGCTTCATTTGCCTCAATTCCAACCTCAGCAAAAACAACCCCAGCTTCAAACCCAACCTCAGTAGCAGCAATATCAACCCCAGTTTCAATCACAATAGAAAATGCATCAAAGCCCACCATGGGCTACTCATGTGCCCCCATTACCAAATCACTCGGTGGGAAATCAATATCAAATCCCCAGGATGAAATCCTATGTTCCTACTCAAGTGACACAGAGGCGCAGCCTCATACCAAATATAGCATAGAGGAACGTCCTCACAAATCAACCTCAATATCAAACAGACATGTTAATGCAACAAACGCAAACCCTTCAAACCCAAATGATGGATATGAAAAATTAGGGGCAAACTAAATCCTACACCGTAGAGGATTTATACCAATACCCCTTTGACCATTCTCTCCACATGTCTCCATTCCCAAATCACTTCTTGATACCGAAATTTGACAAATATAGGGGCAATACCAACCCTATTGAACATATTCGAGAGTTTTTTGCTAGTTGCATCAAAGTCGCCCATGATGAAACATATTTAATTTGACTATTCCCACAAAGCTTGGCCAGGCCAGCAATGGAATGGTTATCACATTTAACTCATGGCATTCAGTCTTGGGGTGAACTGGCTAAAAAGTTCATACCTCACTTCCATCATAACATCAAGTGCAAGGTCAGCATCAAGGACCTTTGCGATATCAAACAGAAGGATGGAGAGTCTTTTGTGAAGTTCCTATAGAGATGGAGGAATACGGAAAACCACATAACATATGATGTGCCCAAACAAGACCTAATAGTCATGTTTGTTGACAATCTAATTCCAGACATGTCATTCACAACAGAATTACAATTAGCTCCAAACTTCACACAACTCATCGAACGAGGAGTTCATTGTGAGAAGAACTTATTCAAACGAGGAATCCTTATAGATCCAACACAAACGAATACAAACAAAAATGCAATGGACAAAGCTAAGTGGTGGAACAAAAAAAAAATGTCACTAGCGATGGTGTCATTGATGTGAAGACAGACAACTACGCACAACCTAAGGTGTCACTACAAGGTGCACCTGTGGCCAACCAGCAACCCAAAAGGCCCAATCAATAAGCATACACCCAAAACCAACCTCCCCTTGTACAAGTGGTCGCTGTGTCAAATAGTCAACAACATAATCAATGCAGACCACGGTTTCAATTCCAGCAATGAGATTTCACACTATTAAGAGAGCTGATAGAATCATCTTTACGCAAGTTGATACAATCAAACACTATCACTCTCCCTAAAATCAAGGAATTTGAACAAGATGCAAACAAACCAAGATGGTATAATGACAAAGACTTATGCGAGTTTCATTGGCTAAAAGGGCACAAAATGTCTAACTATTTCTGTTTGAAACACATTATCCAAGATCTGATTGACATAGGGGCCATCGATGTGACAAACACCCAAACCAAAGGCACAACTGATCACACTATCTTTAATGATACCTTTCATGATCACAACAAGGGAAAAGCCTCCGGGTCTGGCAGACAAACAAAACAAGTCAACTATACATATGTCAATAGTGATAATGTTATCAATTGCCTCAATCCTTCAGATAGCCATGTGGCTACTATCACTATCAAAAACCAAGGTAAAAAATGTGTTGTAACAACATGTCGCACCAGATTCATCTTGCAAGGAGTACCATCCTCATCTACTGTATCTTCCAATCCTAAAGAAAACTCAAATCTACAGCCAAGCATAGTGGATCAACTAAAGCACACACTTGCCCAGATCTCCATGTTTGACCTATTGCGCATATCTCCATAGCATAAACTGGCACTTGACCAAGCCCTTAAAAATGTAGCTATCCCAAGGGACATAACACCCGAGAGCTTACAAATGATGGTTGACCATATAGCTGCTAAAAAAAATGCCACATTCACAGACCATGATGTGCCGCCACATAAACCCCTGCATAATGATCCTTTACACTTACTGGTCCAGGTCCACAAAAGTGCTATCTGTAGGGTCATTGTTGATGATAGAGCTGGGTTAAACATCTGTACTTTAAAGTTAGTCAAGCAACTAGGCTATTTAGAATCAAGCATTGATGTCACAAGGAGGATAAATATCAGAGCTTATGATGAAGAGGAAAGGTTCTCTAAAGGTATTAGCATTCTACCTATCCGTATTGGTCCAGTGGTCAAAAACACTCCCTTCCAGATCATAGATCTTGAGTTGGGATACAACATGCTAGTAGGGAGACCCTGCATACATGAAATGCAAGCCGTACCTTTGACATACCATCAATGCATCAAGTTCCCACACCAGGGAGAGGAAACCATCATAAAAGGAGATCCCAGTCCTTTCCAATACTGTAATGCGGTCCAAATCAGCATTGATAACCAAGTACCCTCAAACCAAGATGTCAGCATCCCATCCTCTTCATATTCAAATCCTAAGGATGTCACTTGGATAGCACCAAAGATAGCCATTAACCAAGACGCAAGTATCCCCTCCTCTTCAGATTCAAATCCTAAGGATGTCACATGGAAAGCGGGCAAAATATCCATCACCAACAAAGGTTGTGGTGAGTACAGATATGAAAAGGCTTTCACCATCGTGCACATGCCTCAGAGCCTGAGAACTTATGGCATACCACAACCTGTTATTATAACAAAAACTCCACAGCCTGTTCTATTTAGATGTCTGCCCACAACCTTCATCAAATGGGGAGACATAGCAGAAGAAAATCCATTTGAACAAGATATCAGTACATGGTTATACCAAGACCCATAAGAGACAATCCAACAAACCCTACCCCTGTCAAACTATGGTAATGGTTATACAATATTAAAAAGATTTGGGTATGATGGTACAACCGGGCTAGGGGCAAGACAACAAGGCATAATGGAATTGTCTCTCCCACCAACCCAAAGAAACAAGAGGGTTGAGCTATGGACAACAAAGAATCAGTCTGGTGATCCAAGACATCCAAGTCGATCTAGAAGAAATAGAAGAGATGCACCGATGGCACAACACAGAACATATCTTGATAAGCAATATATTAGCACAATTGTTGCCCGCCGAAGATTGAACCACACAAACCTGAATAGAACTCCACATAGCAATCGATGATAACGAAGGAAGTGAGACATCTAATGAGTGTTCTATTGAGACTGACTCCCATGAGTATGAGTAGAGATCCCTTCACGACTCTGAACCGTTGATCCCAGATTATTCCCCTTGGTCAGACACTATCATAAATCTAGAAGACTTATTTGACCAACTATCTATTTCCAAACAAACTTGCATAGATAAGCATGTCATTTATCAAACCTCAAGTGGTGCATCCACATCATAGTCTAGTTTTGTAGGAACTATATCTATAGTCCCTTTCAGTCAACTAGAGTCAAACAACCATGAAAGTATCTATCTTGTACACCCAGAGCTAATAGAGTGGGATCAACAAGGACCCCCCGATTTAGATGTCTTCGAGAACGATGAGGCTATTGCTGATTTCATGGGACTTAGGGAAGGCATTCCATAAGGAGACCACAAGGAAGGCTTCTCCATTGACCTCAACAGAGTGGCATATTTTAGGGAGGAAACTCCTCTTTCTAGTCCACAAAAGAAAAAATAACAAAAGAATGATAAAAAGCTAAAACAAGACGTATCTTCTAGCGAAAACCTCACTGAGGTGCTAGAAGATGGAAAGAAGGAACTCCTCCTCTTGACAGAGGAGAAATTGGCATTACTAGCAGAAGAAACATAGGGAGTCAATTTGGGAGATGACAAGAACCCAAAGAACATATACTTGGCAAAATCACTCACCCTTGAGGAGAGATAATGGTTTATCACCTTCTTTAAAGAAAGGATGATCAACTTCGCATGGTCATACTCAGATATGCCAGGATTAGATCTAGAACTCGTGCTACATCATCTCTCAGTGCTACCCAATGCCAAACCTATCAAGAAGAAGCTAAGGAAGATGCATCCCCATGTTGCATTGTTAGTGAAGGAAGAATTGAAGAAGCTCCTGGATGCTAAGTTCATAAGACCTATACCATACACAGACTAGATATCTAACTTGGTACCAGTTACAAAGCACAGTGGTCAGATACGAATTTGCATAGACTTCAGAGATCTCAACATAGCTTGTCCCAAGGATGATTTTCCTTTACCTAACATTGACATGATAGTGGATCTAATTGCTAGACATCAAATGCTATCACTCATGGATGGCTTTTTAGGGTATAATCAGATAAGGATCACGCCAAAAGACCAACATAAAATAGCTTTCACATGTCCTTGGGGCACTTAATATTGGAACGTCATGCCATTTGGTCTCAAAAATGTGTGCAAAACATATCAAAGGGCTATGACAACAATATCTCATGATCTCATCCACAAAACAATGGAAGACTATGTGGATGACATACTAGCCAAGTCAATGCTTCACAAAGATCATCTACAAGTATTGGGACCAATCTTTGACAAAATGCAGGAATACAAAGTTCATCTAAACCTAAAGAAATGTGCATTCGGTGTCACAGTAGGAAAGCTACTGGGGTTCATAGTGTCACATAGAGGCATCAAAGTAGACCCAGAGAAAGTTAAAGCAATATTGGACATGCCTCCACCATCAAACCTGAGGAAACTAAGAGGGTTACAAGGAAGGCTCCAATCAATCAGGTGCTTCATAGCTCAGCTAGCAGACAAGTGCCACCCATTCCAACATCTATTGTACAAAGACATCAAATTCATATGGACCGAGCAATGCGAACAAGCATTCCAAATATTCAAGTACTACCTCCTCAAGTCTCCTATATTGGTGCCACCAGTCTAAGGTAGACCATTGCTTCTGTATATCTCAGCAACGAAGTCAGCATTAGGTGTACTCTTGGCACAACATGATGACGTAGGTAAAGAAAGGGCCATCTACTATCTAAGTAAAGCATCGGTTGGATATGAGTTCAACTATACGCCAATTGAAAAGTCATGCCTTGCAGTTGTCTTCACTTCCCAGAAGCTGAGACATTATATGTTGAGTCACCGAAGAGGTGGGTGAAGTTACCCATGTGGACTAGAGAGGTGGGTGAAGTTACCCATGTGGACTGGAGAGATGGGTGGAGTAACCCCTGTGATCTGATTGGAGTTATCTCTTTGAAGATAAATGAATATTTAATTCATTTATTTAATTAAAGTTTTCAACATGTGAGATAATTGAATTCTTTTTGATTTAGAATTTCTTTATTGAATGAAATTAAATTAATTTAATTGGAAGAATTTAATTAATAAGTTTAAATATTTGAATTTAAACTATAGGAAATTGAGTTTAATTAATTAATTAATGATAATTAATTAATTAAGGTTAATTAATTAAATATGGGAATTTGATTAGATGATTTTGGGAATGAATTTAGAGGAAAATAGATGATTAATTAATGATTAAAAACCATTAATTAATAGATGATAATTAGTGTTTTTAATGTAAAGTCGCAAGCCTGTCCATTTTTGGGTGTCTACATTTGCCCCTCTTTGATGTGATGTGACTTGTCGCAGTGTGTCAAAGAATTTTCAGATTTGATCCTGCCCCAGTGA
>MU228428.1:487156-499764 GCA_018584345.1 Thuja plicata | reverse complement strand
TCAAGATATCCTCATACAAATCACCAAGTCTTGCAAATTGACGTCTCTCTTTCTTAGGTCTATCTTGGTATCTTGGCTTGTTCTCTTGTTGATTAGATGCATTGAGTTTCATGGCTTGAACAACACTCGACAAGTGGAGAACCACTTGATCTTTGGTTTGAGAGGAGTCCACAACCCCATCATTAACCACTTGTTTGTTCCTATTCCAATGTGATTTCTTCCCTTTATCCTTGTTAGGGTTGTTATTTTGACCGTTGTTGTTGTTGTTTCCATATTTGGTCAAAAGTCCTTGTTCTTTTAAAACATCTTCAATCCTACATGCGGTTTCAACCATGGTGTCAAAGGAATCAAAAACCATCTTCCTAACTTCATACCGCATTTTGGGAACCAAGTTGCTAACAAGGATTTCAATCTTTTCATTTTCAAGAATGGTTCTAGAGTAGTGAGAGCATTGTTGTCTCCACCTTTGCAAGAAACTAAAAAAGGATTCCCCTTGATTTTTCTTTAAATTGTATAAGTCCAACATGGTGATTGATCTTGAAAGATTGTATGCAAAGTGTTGAACAAATTTGTGAACAAGCTCTTTGAAAGTCTTAACGGGGGGAGTTATGTTGGTGAACCATTTCATCACTTGACCCTTAAGACTCCTTAGGAACAATCTCATGAGGTATGATTCATCTTGATGGAACTCAAAACTTGTGGTATAAAACTGGCGCACATGATCATGTGGATCTCCATTCCCATCATATTTGTCATATTGAGGAATTTCAACCTTTCTTGGGAACTCTTTCATGTTAATACTTTTTTCAAAAGGATTAGGACAAATTGAATCCAGCGAGAATGAATTATTGGGTGCTAACATCTTCTCCATCATGTTCTTAAGTTGTTTGATTTTCTCTTCTTGAGATGGACCTTGCTTCTTAATCTTTTTGTCCACATCAAAGTTGTAAGGGACTCTAGCACCCTTGTTGATTAAACTCTCTAGGAACTTATCCTTGTTTTTCTCTAAATGTTTATCCACATACTGTTGGAAAAGTGGCTCTTGTTGCATTTTCATGAAGTCCTGGGAGGTGAGATCAAAACATGAGCTACTACCCCCATATTGTGAACCATGATGAGCATGTTGTGAAGGTTGTCTTGAGTTCCTAGGAGGTGTTTGTCTCCTATAATGATCATGTCTTTAGGCCCTCCTTCCTCTAGGGCTAGGAGATCATGATGGCATTCTTGAATGTCTCCCACTTCGGGGAGTCTTAGGAGGGGTGGATGGAGGAGAGTTGTTTCCACCACCAACATGCATATTGTTGAATTGATCATTATGTTGTTGGGCCAAGAGTTTGTCTTTATCTTCTTGGTAGGCCTTCCTTTCCATTTCTAACAAAGTTTTTCTCTCCAACTCTAGGAGTCTAAATTGCTCTTCCTTTTTAGCTTGTCCATCTAGGAAGGCTTTCTTTTCACACTCAATTTTATTGATTCTTTCAATTGTGTATCTTGAAGGAATTTTAGGTGGTGAACTTGGTCCTGAATGTTTGAACAAGTCATTGGTATATGTTGTGTTCACCCGAGTATCATAAGGCTCATCATTTTGGTTGTCATGATGCAATTGTGCTTCTTGATAGACTCGTCGCTTATCGCTTTCAACCCTTTGGTGTGCATCCATATATCTAGTTGAGATAAGGGGTGAGACTGATTGATGTCCATGAGAGGAATGGCCAACTGGAATGGAATCTCTATGTTTCTCAAATATATCGTCAAGGTGTTTATCCATATCCTCCCTATCTCATCGAGTCAATGTGTAACTCATATCCATATCTGAACGAGATGATGCTAAGGGGGTACCCAACTCACTAAGGTGACTCTTGGAATCAAACCACACTTTTGATTTGTTCCTAGGTGATTGATCAAATATGAGTTCTTTTCCTTTACATTTTTTGCGAGTTTGAACTAAGGGTAATTGGTTAAAGACCACTTGAGGTTGCTTTCCTTGATTTACTTGATATCTTGTTGTAACTGGCATGTAAGAAAAGGTACTAGATGATAGGAAAACCCTAAGAAACATTTGTACCAAACTAGGATAGTAAAAGCACTCACTTGTCCAAAAGAGAGGTGATAAGATAGAATTTAGCAAGAGATATAAACCAACACTGCTACAGAAGTGCCCAATAAATAGGTGAATACCCTAACACATATGGATCAGGAGGATGATTTACCCAAGTTATATTGATTTAATTTGAATTTTGTATAGAAGTGAATGGACAAGAGATTACTAAGACTCTCCAAGTGTGTTATCAAAGGATCTAAAGGTTTATCTTCTCAACAAGGATAGTTTCTAGCTCACCAACTCCAAGCAAGGTCACTTGTGAAACCAAAGATTACAAGTTCAAGAGGTCAAAACACAAGAATCCAAAGTGTAAAGAAGCTTCTAACAGTGGGGTAAGTGACCTTCACCTAATCTAATTTGGATCAAACCAGGAAGACTAAAAATGGCGGCATAGAAAAAATGAGCAAGTTGACAGTTTGACACTTAAGAATGCAGATTTGTTGATCATTTTGGTGTTTCTCTTAATGTTTGGGTGTATTTTTTGATCTTTCACTCATGCAAGACACATCAAGCAGATTGTTTATTGTAAAAGAAATAGTCAAATCACAACCTAGATAAGCTAGGACAATATCTGTTGAATTCCCACTTGAACCAAAGTTCAGCCACGCTTACTCATAGTGAACAACTTGGAAGCTTGGAGGCACGAGCTCCTCCTTACATGTGCACTCACTTCTCAGGAACACCAAGCTTCGAATCCCAAGAGAATTTCTTCCCAAATGACTATTGCCTCTACTAAGAGCTGTGAAAATGTGGGACATCTTAGTTGGTCTCTGACCTTCTGCACCAATGGATAGAGGCTTTTTGGTCACTAAAACAAAGTTTGTAGTCAAGGCATCCATTCAGGTGGTTGTGATCAAGTCATTTTCCCAATTAAGGGGGCTCTCCCAATCCTTTCAAAGCAAGGTTTTCACCTTAGCAGTGTCGGGACTTTAACGCACCACTAGGGTACTAGAGGAGATTTTGGTTGCCACAACAAATTCACACCTATCCACTGTGAGACTAATCACAATGGAATTTTTTATATATCAGTTCGGAAGGGCTTGGCTTTAGCCTGTTACCGATTGGGAAATCCACTCTCACTGACTCTATTAAAGTACTTGGGAGGTAGCCAAACTAAAATAATTATATGAGTTTCTCTTACACCCAAGATCCACAAATGCGAGGGGAAATATGTTCATATAATTCTTAGGATTACACTCTAAATGACACTTCAAACACATAAGAAAATGACAATAATGTTTCTGGATTTCTGATCATACCAAAAGGGCGAGAGCATAGTTTCCTGACATTATTGTCATTCCTAAAAATACCATATAGAAGATCATTTTAGAATTCTTGCATGTGGGTTCCTATTTTAATAAGACAAAATAAAATGCAAGCACAATGTTTAGCGTGCTATTGATCAAGGCAACCTGCAAGATGATTCATTAGTAGTCGTTGTTTGAGTCTTCTTTTTCAACATCCTGCAAACCACTGTTAGGCTATAATCAAAGATAAGCATCAAGAACAACAAAGTCAAAGATTGCTTAGCATTATAAAAATTATAAAATCAAAAATATGATTGCATATTCAGAAATTAGATGAAAATTCACGCACTTTCAAAAAAAAATTCACTCAAAAATGTTACCGTATGAGCCCGTACGAGGCTTCGAAAGCTGCAAAATAGAGGATTAGATAGGTACAGTGATGAAAATCTAAAATTTCTGATAAATATGTGACTAAAATCTAGAAAATAAGAACAACCCAGAAATCTTCAGACAATTTTACCTAAAATAAAATAAAAAATTGCACTCAATTTGGACCTAAAATGAGCAAGATATGATTGTTTGAAGTTAGACTGCAATTTCAAAAACTCCAATGGTGAAGGCAAAGACTTTTCAAACCCTGCTGACGTCAGTAAACTGCGGCATTAAAATTGACGGGCTGGGGGCCGTCATAGAAGGCCAAGATTTTGACGGTCATATGGCCGTCAAATTTAACATAGTAAAAAAAAATTATTTTTTATTTTTTTTATTTTTTTTAAATTTTTTTTCAAAAATCTATCTCGGGCTGCGTGTAGAGATGATCTGAAATTTGCTTTGATTTCTGTGCAACCCTGCTTGGGCAAAAGTATTTGTCACATATTTGACTTTCGTCAAATATGGGCAAGTTTATAGTCATTTTCAACCGAAACAATGATCCAGACGCAATGGTGGGGTCAGATTTGACTTAAAATGAAAGCTTTAAAGACATTGAGAGAATAATAGATAGAAGATAGAAGAAATTTTTGAATGTGATGATAGAAATAGATGTTTTGTCCCACGGTGGGCGCCAAAAATGTGTCACACTTCTATGAATCACTATATCCAAGATCACTCAAGAATAAGGTCTCAAATGGCGACTCATAGCTCTCTATTCATGGATTGCAAAGGTGTGTGATGGAGGCCCTCATATTAACCTAGTTTGTGCCCCTGCAAGTACACTATAAAATGAGAGATTCTATATGATAATGCATGATTTTTTCTATATGATAGTGGAATTAATCTATATGATAACAATGCATGATTATTCTATGAAAGGAAATATGAATGCAAAATTAATCTATGAAAGAAAATATGAGTTTAATCTAAAATGCAAATGCAAAATTAATCTAAATGAATTGTCATGAATGTATGAGAGAAGAAGACAAGAAGAAAGAAGTTGCAATATCCAAGCTCAAGTGCTCAAATTCTCCTCCAAAATTGCTCTCCAATCCTGCAGCATAACAATAAACTAAAGAATGTGTGTTTTTTTTTTATTATGCAAATGAGAAGGAGATGCTTCCTTATAAAGAGCAATGGACAGTGGAGATTAAGAGGTAAAAAAAGGAAAATAAAGCAATGGTGGAGATTAAATATTGGTTGATCCGTGTGCTTTAAATCTTCAAAAGGCAAGATCAAAGGGCTATGATTAAGAGGCAAAATGCCCACCACTTAGGAAAATGTAGAGAAAAAAGGATTTTTATTTATTTTTTATTTGATTTATTTCCTTTTTATCAAAAAGAGAGCTTTAAGTGGGGATTTTATTTATTTAAAAGAGGAATGTTCTTTTAATTAAATAAGATAAGATTATTTAATTAAAAGAGGGATATTAATTAAATAAGATAAAATCATTTAATTAAAAAGGGATATTTTAATTAAATAAGATTATTTCATTTAAGAGATATTTTCTTTTATTTAAATAAGATTATTTCATTTAATAAAAAAGGATATTTTCTTTTAATTAAATAATATTATTGAAAAAATGATCAAACCTTAGGAAATATTGAAATAATTAAATTAGTTACGATTTGATCAAGGAAATTGATTTGAATTGAAAATGTTGCAAAGCATTGATTCAGGAATTTGATAAATTGATTCTGATCATTTGATAAATTGAAGAATGGGGGTCCATAGTCTAGGTGACCATTTTAGGGTACATATAACTCCCACAAATAGTTTGTGGATGACACTGTTCTAATGGGCACTTATACTATCAAGGAAGCTAGAAATGTAAAGCAAGCCCTGGACACTTATTCTTTTACTATAAGGCAGCTCATAAACTAGGAGAAAAGTTCCTTTTTTTTGTTAATAATTCCCCTCTTAGACAATATAAAATGGTTACTATTCTGGGGTGTAATATCTCTCCCTTCCCCTCTGTCTACCAAGGCCTCCCTCTAAGTTTGAAACCTCCAGATTTCTTTTTGAATAGTATCATTGACAAATTCAATCACAAACTTGTTGGTTGGGAAGGATCCCTTCTAAGCCAAGTTGGGAAGGTTCTGCTCCTTAAATCTTCCCTCCAAAACCTCCATGTGTATGTCCTAAGCCTATTTCGCATCCACTCCAAATTTATAGACTCAATTGAGAAATTGCAGAAAAGATTCTTGTGTTCAGGAACTGAGGATAAGAATCAGCTTCATCTTGTCGCTTAGGAAAATATTTGCAGACCTTTAAAGAATGGGGAATTAGGCATCTGAAAAATTAAAGAGGTTAATAAAGCATTGTTGGCTAAACAAATCTAGAGAATACTTGATGAATAAAAAGAATGGAACAAAATTCTTAAATCCAAATACCTCTTTGCTACCCCGAGTTTAGATGATTTTTCTCCTCTCCTATCAGTGTTCATGGATCCTTTATTTGGAATATCATTCTGAAAGCTAAATCCCTTGATATGAAAGGCGCTCGCTAGAGGGTTGGGAATGGTATGAAGATCAATTTTTGGGAGGACCCCTAGCTCAAAGAAAAACCTCTTATCTAGTATACTAAATTTTCTCCTTTTGCTGAAATTTGTATAAGAAGGTTCGGTAGGAAGGTTTCTGACTATTGGAAGGATTATAAATGGGTTAGACTCTGTGAGTTAGCCCCAGTGCTGAGAGATATTGATCTTGATCTGATTCCCTAGGAAGTTAAATAGAACTATCAAGACCAGCTTATCTAGTCCCCTGACCCAAATGGAAGGTTCTCGATATCTTAGGCTTACTCCCTCACTTCCAATCAGGCTTCCTCACCCTATTGGGATAAGTTTTGTATCCCTTCCCTCATCTCTATGATTAACATTTTTTACTGGTTGTTTATCCAGGATAAGGTTCTCTCTACTGATAATCTTTCTAAGAGAGGTTGGGTGATACCTAATAGATGCTACTTGTGTATGCAAGAGGCTAAAACTACCACCCACTTGCTCTTGCATTGCTCGTTCTCTAGAGAGGTCTGGTCGATTGTGCTGCAGAATTGGAAAATTACTTGGGTTCTCCCAAATTCTATCAAATATTTTTCCCAATGGCACTCTCCTTTCTCTCACAAGATGGGGAAGTTTTAATAGAACTTAATTGCTTCTCATGTTATCTGGATGATATGGAAGGAAAGGAACAACCAGATTTTTAGAAATGACACCAGTGTTCCTTTGGTGGTTGGTTCTAAAATCATCGAAAACATTGTTGAAAATATTCATTTGGCTTGTGATCAAAGACCTACTCTAATGGAAGGTATTAAATACAAGAGTGTGTTAAGAAGCTAGAAAGTTTCTCCAATTTTTGAACCTGCTACTAGAAAAAGTGATGGTGTTGTGTGGTGCTCCCCCTAGGTGGATGGCATAAGGCTAATTTCAATGAGGTGGAAAAAGGGAACCTAGGAAATGTGGGATGTGGTGGAATTGTCATAAATTCTCATGGAAAATGTGTCATTATTGTCGCTCTTCCCATTGGAATCTAGACTAGTCACATGGCTGAAGCAATGGTCACCCTACAAGTCTGTGTTGATGGGACTTTGGTGACTGAGTCCGCCAATAGTTGTAAGTTGTCACCGGGTACCGGGGTACCGTCCAACTTTGCTTGCAAAGGTTATCTAGGGAAATGAGATTCCTCGGGCCTCCAAGCACCTAAGGGTCAGTTCTCGATGGTGCGGGGCTCGATTGGGAGAAGTGACTATTTTTGAGGGGGATAGTTGGTTTCTTCAACTCGTTCTCTCTAAGGATTGAGGAAGGTGGGGTTTCTCCAAGCATTCTAAACTTAGCAAATAAACTGAAAAAGATCCTATAGGGTTAGAATTATTTCATCTACCTATAGTTATGTTTGAACATTCAATACATCAAGAATGCTCTGATATACTACACTAAATACCGAAGAAATACACAACCATCAGCTCATATTTGATCAGTAGCAAAGGGGAAGGAGGTCGTTAATCTACTTAAAATATCAGAGCAGAAGACATGAAGAACATTAAACATAAAATATCGTTAACTTAGAAGACAAAGTATCAACAACATCATTGCAAGAACCATCTCTTCTTCATTAACATTCCTTCCAGCAAGCACTGGTGCATGGTACAATGGCGGCTCCAAGGGAGCATCTAACTACTGAAAGTATTTAAGACCAAGGAGAATTGAGCTCTATAACTGAAATGAAAATACTGCTTCTCTATTACTATGGACTGCAAAATCATCAATTTTTCCGACCCTTGGAAAAGGGCCAGACTTACTACTTATACACATTTTCTTCTAACCCTAACCCTAACCCTATTTTACATTTTTCCATAAAATATATTATCCAGTGGCCGGTACTACCTACACCACCTTACAAAAGACCTATAGATGGAGAAGGTCTGACATGTCAGAAGAATAAGACAAGAGGGTTGAGTGGAAGAATTAGCCTCGAGAAGAGAGTCTAGAAAGAGAAAGAAGAAATCAGCTCCCCCAGGGATCGAGGCTACATGCCTCATAAATGGGAAATGTGGCACCCTGTCTCCAATGTCCTAGGTGTATATCCGAAGTGGTGCCTTGAGAAGACCATCTATCAGAAGACCAACTGTCGATCCAACGGGCCTTGATGTAGCCAACTACCTTTTGACAATCTTTATTAACAGCTTTTGAAAGTGATCGGTCAGCCTTGGGGACCGGGACATAGATCACTCGAAAGAATACAAAATTTAGAATAGTTCTTCAAGTTCTACCTTCCATGCTTCATAATTTTCTATATCACCCTCCCATATGTTGATAATAGTTTTTGCCTGATGCAGAACATGTCAGGTTGTATACAAGTCCAGGAGGGTGGATACCAGGAGGCGCTGGGTGTTTGCTATCTGTAGAGCGACCCACTCATCAATCGCTTGGGCCTCCTTCTTCAATGCTCATAGGGATTCTATGTCACTCTGTGGTAGTGGCACATCAGATGTGGAGGCCTCCGGAGGAATGGCACTAAAGGGCCGGACCAACTCAGTTAGAAATCCCATAAGGTTTGCAGTCTTCTCCTTTTCTGCTTTGAGCCTTTGGGCCTCCTTTTCATAACGGGCCTCCACAGCTCTTGTTTCCTCTTTCAACAGGTCTACTTCACCCTATTTTCCCTTTTTTCCCAGTGATATCTCTATGATATCTTAATCTCCAGCTTCGGCAGTTGCCTCATAAGTGTCTAGGGGAGGTGTTGCCACAACTGTAACTATTTCTCCACCCAGCCCGGTTCAAAGAGTATGAATCGTCTGGGCCTTCTTGGCCTTTGGTGGATCCTGGGACTGAGCCATCATCTCGGCCAGAGAGAGATGAGCTCTGGGAGTCGGCGGGGCCTTTCTCTTCTTGGTCTCCAGCAACCACTATGGTGGCAGGGGTGGCTTATTTGCCAAAGTCTACTCCTTGGGTTCTTCCCTGGTATCTTGTTGTTGTTCCTCCTTAGTGGTGTGGGTCTCACTCAGCTCCCTACCTGTATCTTTTGATTCATTGGTAGTATCTCCCCTGGTGACATTTGTTTCTTCTGCTTTGTCACCTGTATCTTCAGCCATGTTCGGGTCTTTGTCGGCAGCCCTGGGGGTTTCTTCCTCTTGTTGTTCTTCTTGTTCCTCAGCCTCTGTTGCTGGGATTTCCTCTTCCATGGGTATATCTTTTGGCAACTTGGGAGGCATCGGGCCAATATTTAATGTTTGGGTCGCAGTGATTACCTTCCCAAAGGTCATTCCGGGGAGTGGCACTTAGAATGCAGTAGCTGAGGTTACGGTTGCTCCCGTAGGTCCGGTTCCCTCAGCAGATGCCATTTGTTCAATTTGTTTATGTTGGTCCACTCCCGTGTTTTATATCTCTGGGAGCTCGAAGGTTTTCTCTTATTCTATTTTTTTCTCTTCTTCCATCTGCTCTTCTTGCTTTTGTGTAGGCTCTTGTTCCAGAGCTTCTTCCTGCGCTAGGACTTCAGCCTTTGTTTGCTCGATGTCACCCTATAGATTCAAAAACTCATCGGTTGAAAAAACATTATTGAATTCATCCTACAGGGGAGGATTGTTTGAGACATCAGCAAACACTGGTTCTCTTTCTGGCTCTGAAGAATCAGAGGAAAGGATCTTAATTTATGGGGTCTGGAGCACCCCAGCTCTAGCTCTATCTTGGGCTTTTGGTTAAGCCTCTTCTTTCTTCTAGTGACTAAGGGTGGCCCCGCATCCCTTAGTACTGCTTGTTCTTCTAGGTCTACCCCAGTCGCCTTAACCATCAAGGCCACCAGTGAAGGAGAGGAGGGAAGATGAACTGGTCTGGTCATGAGTACCGGAGTAGCCAGCCGTGTGATTAAATTTTCTCTCATTTGTTGGGAGGCCACTACTGATTGATTTATTTTCTCTTTTATGGGGACTTCTTTCACAGTGGGAGTTTCTATTATTCCTTTTCCTTTGTCTCCCCATTGCAAAGAAGTCCCAGCCCTCAGGGTTAACTTTGGTATCGGCTGGGCAGCCTGACAGACACTCCCAAGGCACACCTTCTTGAAATAGAGGTGGCTGCGTTCAACCACATTGCAAGTGAACTCTTCATTAGTGGGCCCTTCCTAGGCATCCCAGTTAACTAGTGGGAGGGCCAATTTATTGATCCCCTTTGCTTTGTACTGGCGATCTATCATGGAGGCGGCGTCTAAGAAATCTTTTGAGAATCTTTGGAGCTTCAATCTTTCCATCATTCCTATGGTCATTCTGACATAATGCCGCCCCCAGACTTCCACATCATCCTAGAAATATTCCCAGAAGTCTTCCATGTGATATTTATGGGGCTCTGATGCCCGGGGAAGTGCCATTGCAATCTTGCCCATGCGGATCAAAATGTTTTCGTGCTAAGTAAAATTCTGCCAGGTTATAGCATTTAAGCTCATTATTTGCTTCTTTAGCGGCAATGAGACTGCATGAATAATTCTCACAAGTGATTGGGAATGGAATATTTGTTACCTTCTTTAAGGCATAGAATGCATGTAGCTCCATTATCTGCCTGCAATACTCCAGGAGAATTACCTTGTCCCCACAATATTTGGGCAACAAGTAGGGTTTCCCAGAGAAGCCAGTCACCCTTATGTATGTATGCTATTGAAACTGTATATAGTAATGCCTGTAACTCTGGACCAAATTCATCACCTCTATAGATAGGTGGTATCCTGTGTCTCAAGTGGGTGTGAGCAAGTGGTAGTAAACGAAGGCATCATTTACCCAGCAAAACCTGGGGAAGTTGGCCTCCCATTAGATCTATGGAAAATGGTCCCAAGGGGCCTTCTGGCCTGGTCCAATCCTGAGTACGCCCTCTGTGAGTAACCCATTGGTGTGGGGTTATTGTTGTGCTAGGGCTTAGAGAACATAGGAAGTCATATAAAAATTCTTCTTCATGGCTATTTGAAGGAACTGGGAGTCCACATGGTTTGAGATTTTGGCGGCCCAATCAAAATACTCCTGTCCATGCTTATACCAAGCAAGAAGTAATACATCCACACAGAGAATTCTTAGGCATGATGTTGCCCAAAGACCCAACATAGTGCTATCATCCCCATCTAGATGCTCTCTTTGAATTCAGACCTAGGGATTTCTAATTTCATCCTCTTGGGATCCCTCTTTGGGACCTTGAGCCAATTATTGTTCATATATATACAGGCCACCTCCTTCAACTGCTTAAAGTGGGCCAAGGCATCTGATCAAGTGACCACAGCTGGTTTGTCAAATTGGGAGATTCCCAAGCCCCTCTGGAAAGTATCGGGGTCTAGGGACACCATGGGAGCTGGATACCCAGTGGGTTCCGAGGCTGCAAGCATGATAGCCCAGATGGATGTATTGTAGTGAGCTGCAAGTATAAGAATAAGCTTTGGTGACTGCACTGAGCACGGGAAACAAGCTACCTTAAGGATCCCAGAGTTTTTGATTTTAATGGCCAATGGATCCCTGGCCTATCGTTAGATGTACATCATTTTTACCAAGGCCTACATTTTGGGCCATGTCCTGACGCTGGTGTCAATAATGAGCTGGACTTTGGACTCAATCTTTGAGCCCATGATGACATTGTCCTTTACGAATTTCATGCTCATGGGCAGTTTCTCCAAAGCCTTCTCAATTATAGACCTAACTGATGCTCTAGTAACCATCGTAGAAGGAAGTTTTAGACTCCTAGGTGGTGAAGATGCGGAAGCCTTAGACATATTTGGAAGTCTGTTGTTCTAGAAACCAGCAAAGGCAAGGCGACGGTCAGAACATATAGATAAATAAAAACTCTAGGGTCCGAAGATCTTACCATCATGGCGTTCGCTTCCCCTAAAAAGTTAGCTTAGTTCAAAAACTCCAGAAAGTATATATATATATATTTTGTGAACTTAGAAATTTAACCAACATCCGAGTCTAGGGGTTTCATCACACTCAATAAAAACAAGACATGGGTTGGGCAATGACAAGAGACCCGAAGTCCGGGGAACTAGCCGTTGGAAGGTGTGCACAAAAAGTGAGCCGTCAGACCTACGTGGGTGCCACATGGGTATGCAATAAATAGGAGTTATGGTGATGGTGAAAAATCCAACTATTTGAATGCGTGAAAAGTGTAGGCCACTTGGACAAATTTAAATGCGCACATGGGACATAAATTGATGCAGAGTGCAACAGTGGAAGGTTTGATCTCCTAAGACCATTGAGGTCAAATTGCTCCAAACTACTAAGGGTTCCAATCAGACTCCAAGAAAGGTTTCAATCCTTGCTCTGACTGTTATATACCTCTAATAACCCTTAAGAACAACCACTAGATTCATAAACACACT
>MU228428.1:441205-462314 GCA_018584345.1 Thuja plicata | reverse complement strand
CAAAGGCTTGAAAGCTTGAATCCTTGATCTTCAATGGAGAACTTGAATTCTTGAGAGGAAGACTTGAACACCTTGAGAGCTTGAAAACATGTAGAACAATGGATGCTTGAACAAAATCTTGGCTAGATCTTTTTGCACTAGGAAGACTTAGAGAAAATGAGAGGAGAAGGCTTCCTTTTATATGAAATTAGGGTACAATCTTCTAAGGAGGATGACATAGGAGAATTAAATTCCACATAGACCCATGCCCCTAGAAGAGGACCTATATTAAATATAATTTAGGAATCCCCACTTCGGAGCCCGAAACGACCAACCCGGAAGCGGGAGAGAACTTTTTACAAAGACTGACATCTAGAAAACTGTGGGATTCTGGGTTTTGGACCCTGGGATAGGGCTGAGGTTGACCCTATCCTAGGTTAGGGCAGAGGTTGACCCTATCCTAGGTTAGGGCCAAGGTCGACCCTATCCTAGGAGGTCGACCCTGTCCTCAGAACCCAGAAACACAGGTCTGTATCCCAAAATGTAGAAATCAATCTAGAAAGTGATGGAAAGAAGGGCAGATCAGGGGGATGATATGATGGAGGTCAACTACATCCCCTAATGAGGGATAAACGCTCTTAAAATGGAAGTGCTTCCATTTTAAGATGATACAGTAACATGTCTGAGGAAAATCTGGCCATGCGCGATTTATTCCATGATCCTTTCATCAGTGGTGAAGTGTGTGCTTTGAAAGGAGATCAAGTTGATGACCTCTAGGAGAAGTAGAGAAGTGGCACTAAGTAAATCAGACCCCGAAGTCATCAAATTAGCTCATTTCTCCCAAAGACCAGAGTTCTGTCCCACTTTCTTTTCTTGTTATTCTGTATGCTTCTGGGTGGGAGGGCGGTACTTCTTTCACCATTAAGCTTAAGCTTAGCTAATTTTAATGGCGGTACTTCTTTCACCCTTCCCCTATTTTTATGCTAAATGGGGGAGAAAAAAAACTCCAGACCTAAAAATAATCTTTTACACTCAGACTTGGGTCAACCAACTTAGTGCAACCGATCTACCCTCTGTGTCCGATTACTTGTCCCTCATTTTTGTTCACTGATTACCAGACTTCCAAAAATAAACCCGATGAAGATTACTCATAATGTACTACCCATCTTGTAATGTAACTCCAGAGACTGGACCGATTCCACCATGCTAACAATAGACTCTTATGTTCACCATGTTAAATACATCATCCAGGAGACCAGGTGTTATGCGAAGCATTCCAATCCTCATAAAAGGAGAACAAAACACCAGAACCCAAAAATAAGACAAAAAAATGAAAACAACCAAGGAAAAGGGATGGTCCTGGAGGATTGCCAGTAAGACTATTTACAAGGCAAGGTACCCCCCAACAAGGCACCGGGAAAGGGATATTTATAAGGGAGGGAAATTTACATAAAATATAACTTGGGGAAAACCCACCTCATTCGAAATAATATTTCAGAAACTGGCCATTGACAGGCAATGGGACAGGTTCTCCGGTCATGGTGTTAAGGTGATAGGTATTTGCCCCACAGATTTCTAAAATTAAGTATGGTCCAAGCCAAAGCCGTTGGAACTTAGTGTGCTTGCCTTTCTTTTCCCAGGCCTTGTCCCACAACAGGACCAAGTCTGAAATCTGAAAGGCCTTGTATTGGGCTCTTTGGTCAAACCATCATTTTACCACTGCTTGATGACACACAAATGTTCAAGGGCTACGTCTCCTTGTTCTTCCATCTGCATTAGATTTAGGAGCCTGACCTCTATGATATTATCCCGGTTGCTAAATTCCTACATAAACTGCAAAAATGGGATTTGTAGGTTGATTGGGAACACTGGGTTCTGGCCATAAACCAGATGGAATGGGGAGGTTCCCAGGGCAGCCTTAATTCGGATGCGATCTATCCAAAGGGAAAATCTCAACTTTTTCTGCCAATCCCAGGGATTCTGTTCTAGCAGGTGTTTGATCACTTCAATTAGATTTTTATTCGTAGACTTAGCAACACCATTCCCCTGGGGGTAATAGTTGTTGGAGAACTTCAAAGTGATCCTCCGAGTGTAGGTCCACTCAAGTAATTATGCCAAAGAAAATGTCAGACCATTGTCACATACTAAGGCAAAGGGCATTCCAAACCTTGTGACGATGTTTTCTTCTAGGAATTTGATAACTACGTCTGTCATGTTGTTTTTGCAAGGTATGGCTTTCGACCACCGGGTGCAATAATCAGTAGTAGTTAGGATGTACTGGTGGTTGCCAGATGAGTTGGGGTTGATTTCCTTGATGAAATCAAATTCCCATTGGGCAAAGGGCCTAGCCTGAAAGACTGGTTGTAAAGGCATTGCCGGGTTATGTTTATGATGCACCGTAGTTTGGCAAGTGTGACATCTTTGAATGTGAGTGTAAACATCTTTAAATATATAGGGCCAATAGTATTCGGCCTAGAGGATCTGATGGGTAGTGGCATTGACTGAGCCATGCCTGGTTCCAAACTACCCATGGAATTTATCGATCATCTTCGCAGCTTGGTCCTTGTCAATGCATCGAAGGTACACTCCCTTATAGTTATTGCAGTAAAGCATAGAGTTTTTGATCATGAAGTGAGCACTTTTCATCCGCAGGGTGCGGCATTTATTGGGAGGTAACCCCTCTAGGCATTTTTTTTTCAGTAGTAGATATACCAGATCGGTATCCCATGGGTCTCGAGTGATGGACTCCACCGTGTAAGTTTGACATTCTATATGGGGAGTCTCTTCTACCATCGCTCGACATAGTCCCTGGCCTCAGACTATCTTCATGGGTTGCATTTCCAAATCATATTCCTAGAGGATGGCCATCCATTTCCCCTGTATTTCACCCAATTCACTCTACATTAGCAGAGATTTCATAGCTTGGTCCGGGATGATAGCATGCACCTTGCTCCGGAGAATATAATGTCAGAATTTCTTCACGGCGCACACAAGAGCAAAGGCATTCTTTTCCAATGATGAGTACCAGACTTTGGCATCCTTGAAAGGGGAGCTCATGAAAGCTATGGGTCACTCTTCCCCTTTGACCTTTTGAGTTAACACTGATGCGGCAGAATGCGGCAAAGCAAAGGAGTAAATGTAAAACAGAAGGGAATAGTCCAGAGTAACTAGGACGGGCGCCTCTATTATCATCTGTTTGATCCAGATGAATGCCTGCTTTGCTTCAGGACTCCACTCAATTTTGGTATCCTTTTTCATCATCACGTTGAGTGGTTTGACTATCTTGGCAAATCCAATGATGAACCGCCAAATGAAATTGATCTTTTCAAAGAAAGACCGCATCTCCTTCTTGCTATCGGGCATTTGTAAGTTTAGGAGTGCATCAACTCTCTCAGGGTCTATGGATATACCCTCCCCAGAGATGATATGCCTGAGCAACTTCCCTTTAGTGACCCCAAATATGCATTTCTTGGGGTTGAGGGATATTCCATACCGGCGACATCTCTCGCAGATCTGGGCGAGGTGGGCGGAATGGTCACGTCTGTCCCAGGAAAAGATGGTCAAATCATCCATGTAGATGATTATGCACTGATTCACAAGGCCTTTGAATGCGATGTCCATAGCCTTTTGAAATGTGGCCCCTGTGTTAATTAATCCAAAGGGCATCCTCCTGTGTGTGAGCATTCCCCACTTAGTGGTGAACATCATTTTCTCTCTGTCTTCATACTTAACCATGACTTGGTTATATCCGTAGTACCCATCTAAGAATGACATCATTTAAGACCCATTCACTATCTGCAACACCTCATCCAATGAAGGGAGAGGATGATTGTCCTTCTTGGAGCTCTATTCAAATTTTAAAAATCCACGCAATGGAAAATTTCACCACTCTTCTTTCTAATAGGGACCAAGTTCGTGACCCATGTGGTATGTCAGATTGGAAAGATTATCTGGGCTAATAGCAATTTCTCCACCTCCTGACAAATTAGAGGCTCGATCAGTGGGTTGACTGGCCATTATTTTTGCTAAAAAGGCTTAGCATCAAGTTTTAGGGGAATGGTATGAGTCATAATAGATGTGTCATATATTTTTAAATCCTTATATCCTCATGCAATCACGTCTATGTATTCTCAGAGAACCGCTAGAATCTTCTCCTTTTCCTCAGGGGAGCAGGAAGTGCCAATGTGTACCATCTTTTCTTCACCGGGCTGGCCAATGTTTACTTTCTCAAATTTTCCTCACTCAGAGGAGGATGACATCTTCTCCTGGCCCTGAGGGTTCGAGTTGAAGATACGTTCAAGTGCAATCATCCCCTTAGGGATGGTGATGGTAGGTAGGTCCATGATCCCATCATCTTCATCCCCCTGTCTAGTATTTTCATGGTCTTGTTCTTCCACTATTTGGTCCTCAAAGACACCCACATTAGCCATGAAGGCCAGAATGTGTTGGTCATCCTCAAAAACCTAAAAGTGGGTGACATTATCTGGAATGGACAGGGTGGGAATCATCTCAACCGAGAATCTCTGGAGTCGTGAGCCGGCCATGGGCTCAAGTGTGCTGGCAGACATAGTGAGGGCATCCAGGACATAATTCTATCACTGGGGAATAAGATCAATACCAAAGGCATCAAAATATTTAATAAGGCTCCAAGCCCGATTGTGATATGTAGCTAGTCTCTTGTCATGACACGTATATTGACTCCAGACCTGTTTGACAACCAACTCTAAATCACCCAGAGCCCAGAGGCGGGTGATAACTTTCCTTAATGAAAATAAGAGTCCAAGGACCAAAGCCTCATACTCTGTGACATTTTTCGTGCAATTGAACTACAGCCTATAGGACATGGGGAAAGACTTCCCTCATGGGTTGATTAATTCCACTTTGGGCCCATAGCCTTGCTTTGATCGAGACCCATCAAACTTAAGGGTCCACAAATCGTTGCATGTAGTCTGGGGCTGGGGAGAGGGAGTAGTCTTTGGATTGTTCTTGGGAGACTTGGGAAGAGATTCCTCCATCACTATTGGCGCAAGGGTGAGGTTTACCTCAAGAGGGATTAGAGGGTGAGATCCCTGGGGAAACAGCACTGAAGTGCTTCAAGTAAGGATACCAGGTTCCAGGGAATCAGTCATATGTTCTTTGCTCTGGAGGGCGTCAATGTGTCGAGTAGAAACAGAAAGGCAAGGCTCACACCCTAACTCTGAATTCTTCTGATAGTGAACCCAGCACCAAGTACTAGAGAAGAGTGTAGTGGGGGTCACATTGGCACCTTGAGAGTTAATCTCAACCCTCAAATTTTCTTCTAGGTCTTGGGTTCTCTACAGAACTATGGGATCTTCCCCGGGGGTGAAATCAAATGTCAAGATTTTAAAGGGTTGGTACACCCCCAGGGAAGACTCAGAGAAGAAGACCTCACTAACCCTCCTAACTTTAGTAAGGGATTACTTCATTTAGGGTTCACTTTTAACCTGGATCTTGTTTGATTCTCCTTCCTAAGGGAGCCATAAGTGGGAGAAGTCGGTCAAAAAATACCCATTCAGGGACTTAGACCAATTCTGACTCAATAACATCCCATAAGTCTCTGGGATGTCCACCACTTGGATGTCGATTATGCTGGCTATCCTAGGGTCCTAGATAAGGTCTATCCGGACATTCTTTAATTCTCCCACCATTTTCACAGTGGCTTTGTCCAATTGAATCACTGCACCATTAGATGGGGTGGGGTGAAATCCAAGCTTCTGGCATATGGATAAGGGCATGATGTTGCCTGAAGCTTCGGAGTCTATTAGGCAGTTATGTATGTTTTTACCTTGGATATTCAGGCCTAGTAGGAAGGGAGGATCTTCATTATTTCCCTGGAAGAAAGTCGCATTGGCAACCTCAAAAGAGATAGTTTTAGGCGGGCGACTGACAACTTCTGGGTTTCCCAAGAGTTTCAGAAGAGACTTCTTCTACTCAGGACAATTCAGAAAAACCTCCATCAAGATCATGGAGGTGGTGGTTTTTTCCAATGCCTTTGTGATGTCGAACCTTCCTCCTAGGAATTGGTGACCTCCCTCGGTCAGGTCTTTTGCTTGGTTAGAATTAGAACCTTTTAGAGGGGTGGGCCGATCAGTTGCATTATCCTAGGAAGGAGTGTCCCTGGTGGAAGGTGTAGGTGTGTAAGTTGGTCCTTTACCAGCCTAGCTCTGAGTATTCTATGGATTCTATGAGTTAATGAAGGCATTAGCCTCAAAGGGTGGGATCGATTCATCAAAGAATCCTTGCAGTTTAGATTCTTCTTCATCTTCTCCGGAAGATCCCAAGAAGATGGTCTCATAGGTGAATGCACTATGGGTTGACTCTTGTATAGGAGGCTTTGGGGGGGTAGCATCATGTGATTGTTGTCTATCTAGATAGGAGATCATGATGACCTTCTCCAGCATGGCACAGTTAACCTCATTATGGGAGCCCATGTCGTGCAATCTACACTAATTGGTCATGGGCTGGAAATCTACAACTAGTGTGAAATGTGAGGGTCTAGTGCCACCTTGGTTAGTATTTTGATTCGGAGGCAGACCTACGGTGTTCACATTATTGTTCCATTATTTTTGATTGGGCTGAGGCCCATTGTTGAAGTTTCTTCCCCCGGCATTATTGTTCCGTTGGCTGGAGAAAATATTCCCTCTCTGGGAATTAGAATTTTGGGGTGCATAGGACCCCGCCTTTAGCTGACCCATGTCCACAGTCAGGGTAGACAACATTTTCCAGAGGGATTCAACCTTGGCGGTCAACTGAGTGTTTATGTCACAATGTGACAGTTGTTGTTGGTTCCCTAGGAAGGCAGCTGTGTTCGCCTAAGTCGAGGGCAGCAATCCTCTAGCCGTGGATGACTGAAAGAAGGGCACTCTGGGTGGTTGTGTCTGAGGTTGTTGTGCTTGTTTTGAATGATTCTAAGGAAAAGCTTCCAGACCTGGCATTGCCTAAGTCTGTGATGGGTAAACATACCGGGCCTACTGGTCTATTGGCGGTGGCAGAGGATTCATTGCCATCGCAGGGGCACCCATTGCTAGATTGGGGTTGTAACCCCCGGTGTATACAATTTTTCCAAGGATCATGTTGAAGGGCGTGCTCTACCCAATCTCACCTGGGGATTTGTTGAGGCCACGGGATAGCTCTAAGGCTAGGTTGTAAACTTTCACCAAAGTATCTCGGTCACCCACGGCAGTTGTTCTCTAGAGGAGAGTGGAAAAAAAAGGGTCCATCACATTGAGATATGTTTATATGGTTACTTCTGGGGATGGAATGAAAGGGCCTGTGCACCGCTTCAAGGCATGTTAGAACCGATGATTGAATGTTGCGAGGGGTTCATTGGGTTCCTTTTTGATGGAGATGAACTGGCTGTGGGACCCAGCTGGGTCCACATGTACGTGAAAGGCAGCCAAGAAGGCATCCTCCATGTCCTTCCAACTGTTGATAGAGTTGGCAGGAAGGTTTAGGTACCAGTTCAACTCACCCTGTCCCAAGGATAAGGGAAACATCTGGGTCACACCATCCTCATGTTGGATTCGGTGCTAGTTCATGGCATCCTTGTATGCCTGTAAATGTTCTTCCATAGTTCATGAGCCTAAGTGCTCATATCGTGGGCAAATTTTCTCTAGGTGTAAGGGTAAGTCATTGATTGTGCCCAAAAAAGTTTCCATAGGGGACCCAATGTTACCGAAATATGTAGCCATTGGGGGATTTGAGACTTGAGCAGGTTGAACGTTGGTTCCTGGGGCTATCTGAGGATTTGAGATATTTTGTGCTGTACTAGACCCCCAGAAAATAGTGGCTGGTGTGGTTTTTGGGGTCTGTTTATTTCGAGCAGGAGGCTCAAGTTTGACAAACCTTCTGAGGTTTGGGGCTGACCTAAGGATTCTCTCAAATTTCACTGGGGAGAAAGACTCGATCTTGTTGAAGGCTTGACTCCTAAAACAATGGCTTGGGGAACCCTTAGAAGATGTAAAATCAGAATCTGGAGAGGGGGATGAGTTCATGCCCTTCTTCTAGCACCAGTTTCTACTGATGAGACTTTGGTGACCGGGTCTGCCAACTGTTGTAAGTTGTCACCAGGTACCGAGGTACTGGCCAACTTCGCCTGCAAAGGTTATCCAAGGAAATGAGATTCCCCAAGCCTCCAAGCACCTGAGGGTTGGGTCTCGATGGTACGGGGCTCCGTTGGGAGAAGTGACTATTTTTGAGGGGGATAGCTGGTTTCTTCAACTCATTCTCTCTGGGGATTCAGGAGGGTGGGGTTTCTCCAAGCATTCTACACTTAGAAAATAAATTGAAAAAGATCCTACAGGGTTAGAAGTATTTCATCTACCTATAGTTATGTTTAAACATTCAATACATCAATAATGCTCTAATATACTACACTAAATACTGAAGAAATACACAACCATCAGCTCATATTTGATTAGTAGCAAAGGGGAAGGAGGTTGTTAATCTACTTAAAATATCAGAGAAGAAGACATGAAGAACATTAAACATAAAATATCGTTAACTTAGAACACAAAGTGTCAACAACATCATTGCAAGAACCATCTCTTCTTCATTAACATTCCTTCCAGCAAGCACTGGTGCATGGTACAATCATGGCTCCAAGGGAGCATCTAACTACTAAAAGTATTTTAGACCAAGGAGCATTGAGCTCTGCAACTGAAATGAAAATACTGCTTCTCTATTACTGTGGACTGCAAAATCATCAATTTCGTTGACCCTTGGAAAAGGGAAGGACTTAATACTTATACACATTTTTTTCTAACCCTAACCCTAACCCTATTTTACATTTTTCCATAAAATATATTATCCAGTGGCCGGTACTACCTGCACCACCTTACAAAAGACCTCGAGATGGAGAAGGTCTGACATGTTAGAAGAATAAGACAATAGGGTGGAGTGGAAGAATCAGCCTCAAGAAGAGAGCTAAGAAAGAGAAGGAAGAAATCAGATCCCCTAGGGATTGAGGCTACATGCCTTATAAATGGGAAATGTGGTGCCCTGTCTCCAATGTGCCAGGTGTATATCCGAAGTGGCCCCTTGACACGACCATCTGTCAGAAGACCAACTTTTGATCTGACAGGCCTTGATGTAGCCAACTACCTTCTGACAATCTTTATTAACCACTTTTGAAAGTGACCGATCAGCCTTGGGGATCGGGACACAGATCACTCAAAAGAATACAAAATTTAGGATTCGGGACTCTGGGATTTGGGAACTTACATTCTGAAAGAATAAAGAATATAAAATGCTTGAATTTTCTCTGGCCCCCAGAGAAACTTTATTGTTTCTTGTTATTGTTGAAGGTTTGGAGGAGGTAGGAGATTCCATCGTCATCAATCTCTTTGAGGCCAGACCGCCAGTACTTGGCCAACTCGATTTGTTCTCCTAGGTCCGGAACATTCCCTTTAAATTCATCAGCCATCTTTGTTGCATCATGGCCACTAAGGATCATGCGAGTTAGTATCTCCATTTGAGTTCCATCCACTCCCTCTAGGGATTGATATCTTGAATCCATTAATTCATCAAACTTCTCCAAAATGTATTCCTTCGGTGTGCATGTGTTAGTGCTAAACGGGTCAGCTCTGGAGACCTTCATGACAAAAGCCTTATAAAAATTTGAAGAATATTGGACTGTGTTGAATTTATCATGTATAATCCCTACCAGTTGCTTGAGCACCTCCAATGTGAGGTCAAGTATAGAGTGCTGGATCCTCACAAAATCAAATGATTCTTCTCCCAGAATCCCAGACTCAGAGACCATTTCCTCACCAAGGCTGAGGAGTTCTTCAAGTTATACCTTCCATGCTTCATAATTTTCTATATCACCCTCCCATATGTTGATAATAGTTTCTACCTGATGCAGAACATCTCGGGCTATATAAAAGTCTAGGAGGGTGGATACTAGGAAGCGTGGGGTGTTTCATATCTGTAGAGTGACCCACTCATCGACCGCTTGGGCCTTCTTCTTCATTGCTCGTAGGGAGTCTATGTCTCTTTCTGGCAGTGGTGCATCAGATGTGGAGGCCTCTGAAGAAATGGCACTAATGGGCCAGGCCAACTTAGTTAGCAATCCCATAAGGTTTGCAATCTTCTCCTTTTTCACTTTGAGCCTTTGGGCCTCCTTTTCATAACGGGCCTACACGGCTCTGGTTGCCTCTTTCAACAGGTTTACTTTACCCTATTTTCCCTTTTTTCCCAGTGATATCTCTATGATATCATAATCTCTAGCTTTGGTGGTTACCTCATCAGTGTCTGGGGGAGGTGTTGCCACAACTATTTCTCTGCCCAGCCCGGTTCAAAGAGTATGAATTGTCTAGGCCTTCTTGGCCTTTGGTGGATCCTAGGCCTGAGTTATCATCTCAGCCAGAGAGAGATAAGCTCTGGAAGTCAGCGGGGCTTTTCTCTTCTTGGTCTCCAGCAACCACTCTAGTGGTAGGGGTGGCTTATTTGCCAAATTCTGCTCCTTGGTTTCTTCCTTGATATCTTGTTGTTGTTCCTCATTAGTGGTGTGGGTCTCACCCAGCTCCCTACCTGTATCTTTCGATTCATCGGCAGTATCTCTCCCGGTGACATTTGTTTCTTATGCTTTGTCACCTATATGTTCGGCCATATCTAGGTCTTTGTCGGCCACCCTAGGGGTTTCTTTCTCTTGTTGTTCTTCTTGTTCCTCAGCCTCTGTTGCTGGGATTTCATCTTCCATGGGTATATCTTTTGGCAACGGGGAAGGCACCGGGAAAAGATTTAATGTTTGGGCCGCAGTGATTACCTACCCAAAGGTCATTACGGGGAGTGGCACTTGGAATGCAGTGGCTGAGGTTATGATTTCTCCTATAGGTCTGGTTCCCTCAGCAGATGCCATTTCTTCAATTTTCTTGTGTTTGTCCACTCCCATGTTTTGTATCTTCGGGACCTCAGAGGCGATCTCTTGTTCTATTTCTTTCTCTTCTTCCATCTGCTCTTCTTGCTTCTGTGTAGGCTCTTGTTCCAAAGCTTCTTCATGCGCTGGGACTTCAGCCTCTGTTTGCTCGATGTCCCCCTATAGATTCCCAAACTCATTGGTTGCAAAAACATCATCGAATTCATCCTATGGGGGAGGATTGGCCGGGACATCAGCAAACACTGGTTCTCTTTTCAGCTCCAGAGAATCAGAAGAAAGGATCTCAATTTGTGGGGTCTGGGGCATCCCCAGCTCCAGCTCTATCTTGGGCTTTTGGTTAAGCCTCTTCTTTCTTCTAGTGACTAAGGGTGGCCCTGCATCCCTTAGTACTGCTCGTTCTTCCAGGTCTACCCCAGTCGCCTTAACCATAAAGGCCACCAGTGAAGGAGAGGAGGGAGAATGAATTGGTTCGGTCATGAGTACCAGAGCAGCCAGCCATGTGATTAACTTTTCCTTCATTTGTTGGGAGGCCACTACTAATTGCTTTATTTTCTCTTTTATGGTGACTTCTTGCACAGTGGGAGTTTCTATTATTCCTTTTCCTTTGTCTCCTCCCTGCGAACAAGTCCCGGCCCCTGGGGTTAACTTTGGTATCGACTGGGCAGCCTGGTAGACACTCCCAGGGCACACCTTCTTGAAATAGAGGTGGCTACGTTCAACCACATTGCAAGTGAACTCTTTAATAGTGGGCCCTTCCTGGGCATCCCAATTCACTGGTGGGAGGGCCAATTTATCGATCCCCTTTGCTTTGTATTGGGGATCTATCGTGGAGCCAGTGTCTGAGAAGTCTTTTGGGAATCTCTAGAGCTTCAATCTTTCCATCATTCCTGTAGTCATTCTGACATTATGCCACCCACAGACTTCCACATCATCCTGGAAATCTTCCTAAAAGTCTTCCATGTGATATTGATGGGGCTCTGATGCCCGAGGAAGTGTCATTGCAATATTGCCATGAGGATCAAAATGTTTTCATGCTAAGTAAAATTCTCCCAGGTTATAGCATTTAAGCTCATTATCTGCTTCTTTAGTGGTAGCAAGACTGCATGAATAATTCCCACAAGTGATTGGGAATGAAATATTTGTTACCTTCTTCAAGGCATAGAATGCATGAAGCTCCATTATCTGCCTGCAATACTCCAGGAGAATTACCTTGTCCCCACAATGTTTGGGCAACAAGTAGGGTTTCTTGGAGAAGCTGGTCACCCTTATGTATGTATGTTGTTGAAACTGTATATAGGAATGCCCGTAACTCTGGACCAAATTCATCGCCTCTGTAGACAGGTGGTATCCTACGTCCCAAGTGGGTGTGAGCAGGTGGTAGTAAACAAATGCATCATTTACCCAGAAAAAATAGGGGAAGCTGGCCTCCCATTGGATCTATAGAAAATGGTCCCAAGGGGCCTTCTGGCTCGGGCCGATCCTGAGTACGCCCTCTGTGAGTAACCCATTGGTGTGGGGTCATTGTTGTGCTAGGGCCCAGAGAACATAGGAAGTCATATAAAACTTCTTCTTCTTGGCTATTTGAAGGAACTGGGAGTCCACATGGTTTGAGATTATGACGGCCCAGTCAAAATACTCCTTGTTCGTGCTTATACCAAGCAAGAAGTAATACATCCACCCAGAGAATTCTCAGGCATGTTGTTGCCCGAAGACCCAGCATAGTGCTATCATCCCCATCTGGATGCTCTCTTTGAATTCAAACTTGGGGATTTCTAATTTCATCCTCTTGGGATCCCTCTTTGGGACCTTGAGCCAATTATTGTTCATATATATATGGGCCGCCTCCTCTAACTGCTTAAATCGGGCCAAGGCATCTGATCGAGTGACCACAGCTAGTTTGTCAAATTGGGATATTCCCAAGCCCCTCTGGAAAGTATCTGGGTCTAGGGACACCATGGGAGTAGGATACCCGGTGGGTTTCAGGGATGCAAGCATGACAGCTTAGATGAATGTATTGTAGTGAGTTACAAGTATAAGAATAAGCTGTAGTGACTGCACTGAGCACAGGAAACAAGCTGCCTTAAGGATCTCAGAGTTTTCAATTTTAATGGCCAATGGATCCCCGGCCTGTCGTTGGATGTACATCATTTTTACCAAGGCTTGTATTTCAGGCCATGTCCCGATGCTGGTGTTGGTAATGAGCTGGACTTTAGACTCAATCTTTGAGCCCATGATGACATTGTCCTTTACATATTTCATGCTCATGGGGATTTTCTCCCGAGCCTTCTCAATTTTAGACCTAACTGATGCTCTGGTAACTGCTGTAGAAGGAAGTTCCAGACTCCCGGGCGGTGAAGATGTGGAAGCCTCAGACATATTTGGAAGTTTGTTGTTTCAAAAACCTGCAAGGCAAGGCGACCATCAGAACGTATAGATAAATAAAAATTCTGGGGTCCAGAGATCTTACCATCGTAGCATTCACTTCCCCTGAAAAGTTAGCTTAGTTCAAAAACTCTTGAAAGCATATATATATATTTTGCGAACTTAGAAATTTAACCAACATCCGGGTATGGGGGTTTCATCACACTCAGTAAAAATAGGACATGGGTTGGGCGATATCAAGAGACCCAAAGTCTGGGGAACTAGCCGTTGGAAGGTGTGCGCAAAAAGTGAGCCGTCAGACCCACGTGGGTACGTAATAAATAGGAGTTATGGTGACGGCGACGAAGCCAACTGTTTGAATGTGCAAAAAGCGTAGGCCACTTGGACAAATTTAAATGTGTGCATGGGACATAAATGAATGGTAGGCTGGTTTATGGAGGAGAGAGAAAAACACCTAGTTGAAACCGGCCAAGAGCCGAGTTTCAAACAGGCGATATTCTGTACAAAGCAAGCTCGTAAATTAGAAACCAGAAACAAATGCAACAGGGCGAGCTCGACAGACTACCCAGTAGAATATACACAAAATATACACTAATATACAACAAAGCTGAAGGGTATATACATGCAGACTGGAAGGATACATAATAATATACATTAAATTTACATATATACATAGAACGCAAAGAGGCTATTCACAAAAACTAGACAACTGTACAAACATCTACAACCCCTCACACTATCCATAGGCTATACTACATTTTCACAGAGGATGGACAACCCTCTGGCAGATCCAACCCACCAACGGGCAGCGAACCAGAATGAAACACAACACCAAACAGAAACAAGACAACAAAGCCAGACACATAAAAAAACAAAAAGTAGGAAAGCCAAGTGGAGAGAAGGTACCAACCTGAAAATAGAGAAGGGCAAGGAAAAATACTTTCCGCGAATGCTCTGCAACAGCTTCTACCATCATAAAATCACCACTTACCACCACAAACCACTCACAATTGTTCAAAATAGCTTGGAATGGCTCGCACTTGATTATCGCCGAATCACTATAAAAATTGCTCTCAAATCGCTAAGATTGCTTAAGTGTTTAATCGTGGTATATGTGAAAATAACAAGTAATTTCTATTTATACCCGTGGTAAATGCAAGTTACCTTTCCTTCTGCAAACTCCAGATAGATAGACCTCCAGACTCCGGGCCCAGGGATTCCATGCGATGATACCATCTTAAGAAAAAGAAGACATCATGGCAAAGAATCCCAGAGTCTGGAATCTGGCTCCCAACAAAAAGATGACCGACTCTGGGACTGGGTACCAGAGACACGATAGACCAACAAAACAAAAACAACACCACGGGGAAGAAAACCCTGAAGAAGGAAAATAGAGAAAGGAAAAGACAAGGCAAGAGCCAAAAGCAGAAAGCAGAGAGAAGAAAAAAAAGGGGGACCCAAAATTTTGCACACAAAATGTAGGGACGGGGATGCAGGGCATAACACTCTGTAAGATTGCAAACAAACAGAATTGTACTAAGCTCTTGCTTGAATGTGACTCAATCAACATCATTAATTTCATTAAAGGAAATAAAAAATCTTCATGGAATATTAGTCACATGATTATTCAGATTAAAAGGCTCTTAAGTTGTGTCGAGGCCACCTACGTCACACACGCATTCATAGAAATGAATGTTGTGGCTGACAGCCTGGCCAATTTGGGAGTTCAAAGTGATGAAGTAAAATGTTGGCAAGGTGATCAAGGCTTAAATTATGAGGTTCTCAGCCTCACAAACTATGACCAAATCCATCAGAATCATGACGTAATTAGTAGCTATGTTGAAAATGAAAGGTAAGTTATTAAAAGGCTTTACGAAGATGTCTTGCACACTCAAAGGAAAGTAAATTTTTTATTCCCAGTGTGGGATTTACAAAGGGAAGGGTCTTTTTAAGCCTATTAAAGGCATTATTTTCATTATTCTCTTTGTGTTATGTATCTTGTTTTGCGCCTCTGGTAGAGAGAATTTCACGGTGAATAAGACATGTGTTTCATTCTCTGAGATCATGGGAGGCAATCTCAAACATGAGAAATCTAGTGTCTGTAAGTGGAAGAAAGAGGAAAAGGTTTGGATAATACTCAAAGAGGATGGAGTCACATCTTACATGGAGAGGCTACACGGTTATGATAAAGATATCTCAAAGGAATTTTTCTAAGAGCTAAGATAATGGCAAGGTCACTCTGTGTGGTAAGACTTTCATTGAAAATGAGAAGTTAATTTTAGAGATTACTGGCATGAATATTTCTTGTTTGAAGTAATATAGGGGTCGGTTCATGGCTCAAAATGTGGCCTATTTATTCTCCAAAACCCATGAGGAAAAATCCCTCTTAGTGAAGCAGAGTAGAGATTTCATCTTGCGAAAACATATGAAGTTGCTATGGGGGAAATTGGTTAAGACTTTAATGCAATACTTTACACTGGAAGGTCACTACACTAGAGTGTATAATTTCCATTTCATGTTGATTAACCATTTTAGATATAAGAGGAATATTTCCTTTCCTTTTCTGTTGTTGGAATCTTTAGGCACGAACATTTTGGAAAATAGGAAAAACCCTGAGAAGCCCATTTTACATGATGGCTTAATTCTTCTCATCTATGAATATGCTAAGTTTAAGCTACATGTTCCTACCCTAGTGATTGGGAAGGGCAAAGAAAAGAAGGGTAAAAGACCTCTCATGACATAGAATAAACCTACTAAGAAGAAACACAAGGTAAACCCTAAAATTGAGAAGGTTGATGTGGCCAAATTTCACACTGAGGAGACTGGAATGGATACCGAGGATGAGATGGAGGTGCAGGAGGGAGATAAAGATTTTAGTGCCTCCTCATGCCAAGAAGAAGCAGATCAGGGATCTAAGGAAGATGCTAGTGAGTACACTTCAAAAATAGAGAGTGATAAAGCCTACAGTGACAAGTCTAGGGACATGGATACTGAGGACCCAAATGATAATTGTGTGCCTGAGGAGGATGTTAATAAAAAGGTTACTAAGGAAAACAAAGACCTAGTTAACTCGTGCCCTATTGTGCCTGAAGTAGATGTTATACCTAAGGTTTTTGAGAGCTCAACCATTATGACTCGGCCCCTTCTTGAGTCAGGAAATAAGGTACAAAATGACCCCATCTCCCCTATTTTAGTGGATTATGATGACTTGCCAATAAAGGATGGCACTATGTCTATGGTTAATTCTGAGAAGGCAGAAGAAAAAAGCATAGATATTAATGATCAATTGGATGGTGAGAAGGAGGAGCCTATGAAAATCCAAGAGGAGACTACTGAGAAGAGAAAACCAGTTAGTGGGTTTATGTAGGCTGCTAAAGACTGTGCTGACACAGACATGCAGATGAGCACCTGGCTCTATGAAGAGATCGAAGATATCAACATAAAATACTCTAAGCTGGAGAATAGAGTAGAAAAAATCACCATACTTCTGGCCGAGCCTAAGGATATTACTAAGGATGACACTGGTGACCTTGCTGAAGGAGAAGACAAAGGGATGATGGAGAAACTAGAGCTCAAAATCAATGCAGTGGTCAACTACCACATGAAAACTACTTCCATCCGCATTCAAAGTATTGAGAACACTCTCAAAAATATTATGAAGCAAAATTTTTAAGGAATGAAGGTAACAATTGATAACCTATGCGCCCTCATGTCTCTGCTAGAGGGTAATTCCATCCCTAACAAGGTTGAGGAGAATGCTGACAAAGGCACTGGCACTGTTGGTCTTGGCTCTAGGACTAGAGAAAGTACTAAAAAGAAAAAGGCGGACAACTCAATGGAAATTGAGACCCTCAGGGATTCTATCCATCAATATGAGTTGCTAAAGGAGGACCCCATGGAATTTATGAAAAATATGTCTTAAATTTGTCAGTCTTGTACTTTCTTGTTTCTTTTTGGCTATCGGGTCATTTTTTGTTGGTTGCAGGTGTTGGGGGTGTTGTATTGACTATATCCTTGTCCCGCGGTAGTTTATTTTTTAGTATGTTCTTAATCTTCTTATCTTTTGTACTTTTGTAAAGGGTTACAGTTCCCTTCAAAAACTTTGTTTCCCTAATCGAACACATTTCTATTAGAGAAAAGGAGGAACTCGCAATTTTTTTGAAAAATAGAATTATCACTTTTCACCTAAGAGTTGAAAAAATGGTATGGGATGGATCAAAGTTAGGTGAATACACTACAAAGGGAGGATATGATTTCCTTGTTAGAAAAAAAAAGCAACCCAGAACAAATATTCCCTTGAACTTATGTTGGGATAAATATTGTCTACCAAAGGCTAGTATGTTCTCATGGATGGCACTAGAAGGAAATATCTTGATAGCAGACAAATTCATGAAGATGGGATATGAGGGCCCCAGTGGATGCCCTTTGTGTGAAGAAGAAGATGATATTGATCATATACTACTAAACTATAAATTATCAAACCTTTGTTGATGTTGGCTATGTAAAAATATAGGATGGAGGTTTTCCCTACTTCAGTCCATCCTTACCATGTTCCAATATTGCTCGATCATCAAAAAACAATGCCTATATGGAGCAATATGGAAATTTTCTCCCTCTATAGTCATATGAGAAGTATGGAAAGAACATAACGGGCACCTTTTCAAGGATAATAAGATGGGTTAGAAGCAGCTTACTAACAAGATTGAAGTTTCCATTTGTAGAGGGGGAAATAGAGATCTTTAGATAGGGTTTTCAACAATGGAGATTTGCACATAAAAGATACTCTATGTCTCTATTAACCACTTAAATTTAATTATAATGATAAGGAATGTAAATCTAGAAATGTTTACAAAGAGTAATGGAGTAAAATACATACCTCACAATGTAGCAGATCCAGAAAAGCTTGTTTTCTGATATCTATGTTGAGTTTCTGGAAGTTCTGCAACTGGATTTGGAATAGAAATGCAGAGACAGAAAAAACCCAAAAATATTTTCCTTTTTTTATTTAGGTCAACCTTTACCTTTTTGTAGGGGCACAATTGTACCATGAAATGTCAACCTCGACCTCCACTGCTCTAACATAAATTATGTTCATGGATCTTGAAAGTTGGCCAAAAAGGGTATCCAAATTTTCTCTGCAACTCCCAAAATAGTGACTGTAGATATATTAAAAATGGTGTTTTGGGGGTGGCTATATAGGGTTTTGCCTTAGTCAAACCCCCATTTTGGTGGTTTCCACCTCCACGAATAGACGGATGTAATAGAATATGTGTGTTTGTTTCTCTTAGGAGAAAACACTTCCACATTAGATCTGGGGACCTATTTTTAAGTTTAGGACCCCAATATGATCAAAATTTGAAAGTGGGTACCAAAACCCGACAAAGGTCAAGGTTGACCTAGACCCTTACCTAGGTCAAGGTCAACCTCGACCCTGGCCTGAGGTTTCATGATGGTCACATTGAAGAATCAGTGAGGTTCCCAGGTCAGTCGGGGACCTAGGAAGATGAGAAAACATAACAGAATGTTGGGAAAAAGGCACATGGACCTAAAAGAGGTGTAATGAAGGCTAGGAGGACCAATACATAGGTCCTACCTATATAATAGAGCCATAGAGAAGGGAATAAAGGATAATCCTTAGGATTCTAACCCTAATTCCAACTGTTGATGCATCCTAAATACAAATCTATCATGTAAATGTACTAAAAGAGTGTGCTAAACCTACCAAAATGGAAGTGCTTCCATTTTAAGATGATACATTTATCCCCCACTTTATCTTAGATATGACACTACGTGACTATGCAAGCTAAAGTAAGAAAACTTCATAAAGGTAAAAAGGATATAGCCAAGTCCTCAATGTAGAGATCCTGCAAGAAACTGTTAGTACTTGCAACCTGCAGCACACAAGGTTAATGAAAATCCAAAAATCATTTAAGACTTACTAGGAAGTGCATAGAGCCCCTCATGCCCCCTTTTTTGGCTTTCTATTTCTGAAGGGTGAAACAGGGTGATAAGGACAATCCTATACACTAGATATGCATTTTGTTGAAAATTATTTTCCTAAACCAATTAGAAGGATCCTAAACCTTCCTAAACTGATTCAAGGAGTTAGGTATCTAGATCACTATTCTAACATCATAGATGACACTAAAAATGGAGCTACATAACTCAAGTTATGATGAAAAGAGTGAATGACTATCTAAAAGCATATGCAAGGAAATTCAAATTTAACCTAGGTAAACCCTAACAAAAACCCTAAAAATCCTCACAAAACCCTAATTTCTATCAATAATTAGGGGAATAGAGCACATACCTCCTCATTCTTACCATTTTCAAAGTGTAGGAGAGAAAGTAAGATGCCAATCAGAGAAGAAGAGATTTCTATAATCTTAATTTCTTGATTTGATAGGCAAGGTCGACCCTAACCCATAAAGGTCTACCTTGACCCAGTCATGTCAACCTTAACCTTTTAAGGTTGACATGAACTAAGAAGGTCCAGATCCTCATGTGGGGTGAGATTGACCTCGACCCAAGAAGGTTGACATCAAGACAGGAAGGTCAACCTTGACCAAAGAAGGTCAACCTCGACCTAACTAAGGTTGACCTTAACCTAGTCAAGTTGGATGTATAGCTTAGTGATTGCAGAGGTCTGATATGATGTTGCTTTGTGCTGATAGGACCTGGTTTGTCTAAGAGAGCACCCCTTTGGAGGGCCACTATTATTGATCAAAGAGAAGTTGTCCGAGCTAGACGAGGATGAGATACAGCTACTTAGAGATGTGGGACTATACTGGGTAGTAGTCCTACCATATATGATATTTCACCAAGCCATGATATCAGCTCTTATATAGAGGTGGAATGAGGACACATGTTCCTTCCATCTACCTTCAGGAGAGATCATAGTAACATTGGAGGATGTATACAAGATCCTGCAACTTCCATTTCAAGGCGAGCCTGTTAGAGCGAGAGTACAGTAGTGTTTTGAGGATATTCACACAGATTTAGAGTATTGTATAGGATAGGTTGCACATATGTGAACCTAATCAGACCATGTCACTCTATCAGCTATACTAGCAGGTTTGACACCCTTGGTACGAAGGGTTATGTTGTGTATACTTTTTTTTTATTTTAGTACCCAACACAAAGGGTACAATCTTTTCAGCACCTTTTACACATCTCATATGTAGGATGGAGAGTGATAGGACCATCTTTTCATGGGACCACAATATGCTAGCCCACCTATATCATGAGTAATGTCAGTTGGTGAGATATCAGTGAGAGAGTCTCGCAGTGTGCACTCTATTGCAGATTTGGTTATTTGAGCACTTTGCATGTACACGACCACAGGGATATCTGGTAATGGTATATGTGGGCACACCTAGAGCCTTTGCTTATCCATTGGGAGTTTCCTGGTAGTAAAGAGATATCCTCTACTCGAGGGTACATCTTGTTGTATGTTGAATGTGGACCTCTTGATTCAACACAAATGCAACATAGTCCTTACACAATCAATGAATTTACAAAGACAAACATGAATTGTTTGCTCTGCAAATGTGATTGAAGTGACCTGTTGCCTCCTAATTAGATGTGATTGTTGTAGTTTACCCTCAGAATGAGAGTCAACAACTTGACCATTGCTAATATGAAGGATTTTATAGTGCAAGTAAATGAAGAAAAGCCATTATTTATGAGAATGTATGCAACTATTTCATGAGAAATTGTTGTTATTCTATGAATTAAGACATGATTAAGCTATGAAACTGAAGTGCAACTAGTCTAGAAATGAAATGCAATTAAGCTATGGAAGTAAAAATGCAATTAAACTAAGAAATTGAATGCTTCTAATCTAGA
>MU228428.1:400248-414863 GCA_018584345.1 Thuja plicata | reverse complement strand
ATTATGGATAAAATGATCAAACCTTAGGAAATATTGAAATAATTGAATTAATTACGATTTGATCAAGGAAATTGATTTGAATTGAAAATATTGCAAGGCATTGATTCAGGAAATTGATAAATTGATTGTCATTTGATATATTGAAGAATGGGACCCATAGTCTAGGTGACCATTTTAGGGTGCATACATTTTCCCCTCTTTAACTAATGTGTGATCTTTATGGGAACACATGTAGTCAAACAATGCAGTTGAAGTGTAAGATCAATTTGGGATCACAAAACAACCTAGACGTGTGATCGACGGACAGGAACACATCAGGAAAAAGATAAGTTGTTTGAAAAAGACAAGGTCAACACCCCTATAAATAGGTAATTGACATGTCCAAGATAAAAATCTCAAGAAAGGTTTCCCCAAGTGGAGCAATTGATAGGATTGATAAAGCTGAATCAAGGATTGAAGTTTGATAGGTACTTCCCCCTAGTGATCGAAATCAAAATGAGATAGAGGATAAATAACAAATTGATAAATTTGATCAAATTGAACTAAAGATAAGGTTCTTGATGTAAGATGAAATATATAAGGATCACAGAACCAAGGTAGATCATCAAGAACAAAAGATTATGCCCCAAGGTTGAATTAGAAGAAAAGAAGTGGGGTGAAAGTGAATGGAAGATAGAATTTTGGAAGAGGTGGAAAGAAATGGGGAGAAGAAAGAGAATTGGCCTTAAGAGATAGAATTCCCCAAAATCAATCAACCATTTAAGATAGAAAATTTTGATTGAGATCACGAAAGAAGATAAGGAAATGAAGATCAAAACATGACCACAGTTGATTAAAAGTCCACACACAAGATGAAGGAAAAACCCTCTCAAACTCATAATGCAACCTAAAAATGCAAATTAACATGAAGTCTAACACTGCAAGCTACATGAAAATGCAAAGGTGTACTTGCAAATAAGCAACTGTAACATAGGATTTTGTGTTCATCATTCATTAGAGAATGTTAAGCAACTTATTTTCACCATTGGGCCATTATTAATGGACATCAAAAAATCACACAATCATCACTAGTCACAAGCGCAACTATAAAGATATGAATGTTATTTATATCAGATTGGAAAGTGGAAATATTCTAACATAAGGATCAAAGACATAAAGTTCAAGATGAATTCGATGTTAGCATACCCAATTTAATGTAGCAAAACCACACTTGCATCAAGGCATAGATGTCAGGATGACCATAACAATGGTTGTGCAAAAACAATCAAGGATGATGCCTCAAATATCCTAAGTGTTTCAAGGGGACAACAAGAGACACTCTAGAGTTTCAAGACCACACCCACAAGCAGAAAGAAAATAAAAACATGCCCCATGCCCTAATTCCTCTAGCTATACATACCAAAGAGACTTATTAGACAAGGACACTCATGAAAATCAATAATAGTCAAAACAAAAAGAAAAGATCATGACATAGCTCAAGCATTAAGTGTTGTGTTTAAAAATTAAGTGTGTTAACTGAAACTGAGTTCCGAGGATAAGGATCGAATGCTTGCAAGTAGGTAAGATCACATGACAAAACTGAGTAAGACCAAACTAATAAGTGTTGAAAAACACTTGATGTCAAGGGTTGTGTTGAAAAACACAGTTGGGGTGGTGTTAAAAAACACCATTTGTGAGGTGTCTTAAAGACTAATGCATCCAAGAGACCAAAGCTAACACAGTTATGCCCCCTAGACAAAGATAAAGACCAATTCCAAACCAAGGCAACAAGGACAAGGCATGATGGAGAAAGGCTAAGTGTCGAGAACACGCGCTAACAAATAAGAGTACAAAATCCTCAAGTAGCACCCGTTTCCAAGTTTTCACCACTTGGATTTTATGGAAATTTTTTGCTACCAAGCGCCTGTTTCCAAGTTTTCACCAAGGCACTTTTTCTATTTTTTTTGAATTTTTGAATTTTTTGTTTTTTTTTTGTATTTTTGGAATATATAATTTATTTGGAGATAAATCAAAGCTCCTATTGCTAGGTTTTCACTAAGATGACCATTTTTTTAGGACATTTTCTAATTTTTAGAATTTTTGACAATATATCATTTTTTGGATTTTTTCAGGATCAATAAGTATGTACAAAGGGTGCCCCTAGATAGAATTGGCATCATGGATAGAAGCTCTTCAAGTGAAAAACATTGATAAGATCAAGGAGTTGCTTTCCCTCTACTATAGACAGTAAATAAGCACCTGACCCAAAATTTGTTGTAATGATGTAAGGTCCAAGCCAATTAGGTTCAAATTTACCCTTTTGATCTTTATATGGTTGATTCTTGGGATTTTCACATAGGACAAGATCTCCCACTTGGAATTCTCTAGGGCGAACCTTTTTGTTGAAGGCTTTGGACATGCGCTTTTGATAAACCCTCATATGGTCAAATGACACTTGACATTTCTCATCTAGAAGTTCTAACTCTTGACGTCTCATGGCATTGTAGTCTTCATTTGTAACTAGACCTTTGAGGAAACTCTAAGTGAAGGAATCTCAACCTCCAAAGGTAACACTACTTCAGCACCATATGTAAGGGAAAAAGGAGTAGCCCCAGTAGGAGTACAAATACTCATTCTATAGGCCCACAAAACCAGATTTATCTATAAGTTCCAATCTCTACCACTCTTACAAACTATTCTATATAATATTTTGAGAATGACTTTGTTTGATGCCTCTGCTTGGCCATTTCCTTACGGGAAGTAAATGGAGGACCAATATTGTTTAATATTGAATTTATTGCAGAGTTGTTTACGGTTTTTATTTTTGAACTGGCCTCCGTTGTCAATGATAATCTTGGAAGGCACTCCATATCAATAGATGATATGGTTCAGAATGAATATGGTTCAGAATGAATAGAGATATTGTCTTTCCCGAGGCAACAAAAAGTGGGACAGCTTCTGCCCATTTAGTGAAGTAATCAGTAGCAGTGATAATAAACTTGTTTCCACCTGATGAGTTGGGATGAATCTGCCCAACTAGATCAAAGGCCCAACACTGAAATGGCCAATGAGATATAGAAGGAATGAGCTCACTGCCTAGAGCATGTATCAGGTTACCATGTTTTTGACACTTTTCACATGACTTTGCAAAAGCTACTGCATCAATCTACATCATATCCCAATAGTACCCCACCCTAAGCAACCTTCAGGCCATGGAAAGACCATTGGAATGTCCCCCATAGATGCCCTCATGGATGTCAACTAATGCTTGGTTAGATTATTCCTTTTCTAAGCATCTAAGAATTTTTCCATCTAGATCCCTCCTATACAAATCACCAGAGATAAGGGAATGGAGAGAGGCATTTCAAGTAAGGTTTATGCGCTCAAATCAGTTAAAGGTTTCAGGTATAATGCCATCACAAAGGTATGAGTAAATGGAACCATAATGAGATGACTCACGAATAACAAGGGTACAAATGACATGACTTTCTTGGGAGTCATAGATAAGGTGATGTAGCTCTTCCACCAGGAATTCAAATCTGGATTCTTGTTGCCCTAACTAAAGGAGTGAAGTAAGTGTAGCCATAGCATCAGCTACTTTGTTTTCTACTCTAGGGATTTGCTGAAATGTGAAAAATGTGAGGTATCATTTCAAGGAATCAACCATTTGCTTGTAAGGTACTAGTTTCTCATTTTTTGTTTGATATTCATCATTGACTTGATTGATTATCAGTTGTGAATCCCCATAGATGTGTAACTCTATGATTCTCCATTCTATGGCCATCTTAAGTCTATTTGTTAAAGCTTCATACTCAGTAATGTTGTTTGTACATGGGAACAATAACTTGTAAGACTTAGGAATCATGTACCCATGAGGAGAAATAAACAACACACCAACTCCTGAACTGTTTTGCATAAAGGATCCATCAAAGAACATCTTCCATGTTCTTTCAGTCATATACATGAGGTGTTCATCTGGGAAGCCAATTTGAATAGGTGCCTTATCTTATATTGGGAAATCAGCCAATTGATATGTTATGGCTTGTCCTTTGATTGCTTTATGCTCAATGTACTATATGCCAAACTCTGAAAGGATCATCATCCATTTAGCAAGTCTACCTGTGAGGGCAGCCTTACCTAGTAAATACTTGAGTGGATCTATTTTTCTACGAGGTGTATAGTGTGAACAAGCATAAAATGTCACAAATTTTTGGAAGCAAACACAACTGCAAGGCAATCTTTCTCAATGCTGGTGTAGTTAATCTCATATGAAACAAGAGTGCGACTAATGTAGTATATTGCTCTTTCTTTCCCAGGTTCATCAAGTTGAGCTAGTAATGTCCCCAAGGAAGATTTTATCGCTGAAATGTATAGAATAAGTGGTTCCCTAGGATAGGAAGCATTAAAATGGGAGGATTTGCCAAGTATTTCTTGATTTTATCTATGCTCTTTTGACAATCCTCATTCCAAACACATTTGACTCCTTTGTGTAAGTTCTTGTTGAAAGGTTGAGATCTATCTTCCAACTATGAAATGAATCTCCTTATAGATTGAAGACATCCTTAAAGACTCCTCATTTGACTAATGTTTCTAGGAGGTGGCATATCTATGATTGCTTGGACTTTTTCAGGGTCTACCTCTATTCCTCTTGCTGAAATGATGAATCCTAGTAGTTTTCCAGAGGTGACTCCAAATGTACACTTTTTAGGATTTAACCTTAGTGGAAATTGTTCCATGCCATCTAGAATGACTTCTAAATCATCTAAGTGTGTGTCTCTCTTCTTAGACTTGGCCAAGGTGTCATCCACATAATATTCCATGTTTTTATGCATCATGTCATGAAAAATGGTTGTCATAGCTCGTTGATAGGTTGCTCTACATTTTTTAATCCAAAAGGCCTAATGTTCCAATAATAGGTACTCCATGCACAAGTGAATGCAGTCTTTTCTTGATCTTCAGGAGCTATCTTAATCTGTTTGTATCCGGAAAAACCATCCATCAAGGAATAAATTTCATAACCCATAGTCATATCCACTATCATGTCTATATTGGGAAGTGGAAAGCCATCCTTTGGGCATGCTCTATTGACATCTCTAAAATCTGTGCAAACTCGAAGGGATTTTTCATGTTTGGAAACTGGTACAATGTTTGATATCCATTCAGCATAGGCAATAGCTCTTAGGAATCCTGCACCAAGGAGTTTCTCTAATTCTTCTTTGACTAGGAAAGCTATGTGAGGATGCATCTTTCTCAATTTTTGTTTAACTGGTTTGACACCCGAAGCTATGGAAAAGTGATGCATGATAAGATTAGTGTCCAACCCTGGCATATTTGAATAAGTCCATACAAAGTTGATCTTCTTTTTCTGTAAGAACTTAGTGTAAGCTTCTTTTTCTTGTGGTCACATGGAATTGGCCAAGTGTACTATTTGTGGAGCCTCATCTACACCCAAATTGACTACTTGTGTTGGTTCAATAAGCACTAAAGATCTATCCTGAAAGTAGCTAGGGAGATGATCAAGTACCTCACCCTTAGGCACCTCAAAGAGGTTTTCACCCTTGGATACATCATTTATTTTTACTTTTTTCAGTTCTGACACCGCCACATAGTGGTTTTCACCATCAGAACTCCTATTCTCTTTATTTTCTTTTCTTTTTATTTTGTGACTAAGGTACTTGATGTCTAGCTTTGTCATGCTTGTAGATGGTTCACTGGTGGAAGAGACTATGGGTTCAATGGCATTCAAGTAGCAGGCTATCTCATAGTCATTTTGAAACATTAAGAGCTTAGGTTCTTGATAGTGTGGGACCAATCAATGAGGTTAGGATGAACAAGAGATAAGTCAATGACTAGTTCAAGGTTGTAAATGTGAATGATATCATCTCTGGTGACCGAAGAGTCAGAGTCTATCAAGTATCCTTATAAGCTACCCAAATCAGGATTTGTCCTAACAAGTGAAGAATCATCTGCTAAGGCAACATGTGGGTTCAAATACTCTAGTCCTACATGTGACTCGTCGGCTACCTCAGGTTGAGAACTATAAGTGTGGATGACATCAACATCTGTGTCAACTGTGGAAGGCTCTGAGAAGGAGTCCCATTCATACTCATATGAACTTGTTTCTGAACTTTGACTAGGATGTTTACACCATGAAGGTTTGGGACATCTTGATGTAGAAGTTCTAGTGTCATCAAGGGTAACACCTTCTCTTTCCATTAAATGAACAAGATTCTTTCATTGACATTCTCTGAAAGAATCTTCTACATCTGATTCATCTTTTTCTAAGGTTGCAATTGTCTCATGAGTGACTAGAATATTTGAATCTCCCCAAAGGAGATTAGTGGGAGGGACCCAATCTTCACACGTCTTGCTGATTTGTCAAATTAGGTATGTATTCTAGTTCATCTTCACTATCTGACTCATCAAGGATAGTAGTTTCTTGTTGCGATTTGCAAATCCTAGGCCAACCGTCATCTTATACTTGTGTCCAAAAATATTATGGGTTTGGCTCTGGCATCCAATCTGTGACTAAGAGGGCCATGTACAGGATAGCCCATCTATTTAACAAAAGTATATCATCTTCCATAAGCCTTAGGAGAGGGAGAGAATTTCTCATTATGCATGTATTTCTATTCTCTATAAATCCAATCTCTAACAACCGTCTCTTATTTTTCATCTTGAATAGGCACCGAGGACTCTACAAAAGTGCCAAATAAAGTCATAGCTGAAGATGAAGGTCTCATTTCTTGTGAAGTATTTACATAAGACCGAGGTGAAACTGGTAGTGCTATGAGGGAGTTGATTTGATACACCCCCCCATGGCAAGGTCTACTAACTTGAACTTGTCTTTACATTCAGCTAAGGTTGCATCAAATTATTCTGCTTCTCTATTGACGGGAACATGAGCACCTGCTGAAATTGAGTTAATAGATAAAGTGTTATCCCTAGGTATACAAATCTCTATTCCATTGTAAGGGAACTTAACACACTGATGATAGGTAGATGAAACTGCTTGCATATCATGAATCCACAGTCTGCCAAGTAAGATATTGTATGCAAGGGGGCCAGTGTCAACTATTTGGAATAAAATATCTTTTTCAATAGGGCCAATCCTAACAGGTTGGATGACCAACCCCTTGGAACTTCTTTATTCCTCATCATAGGCTTTGATGGTGATATTTTTTCTAGTATCTATGACTTGTTCAGAATAACCCAAATTTTTCAAAAGACTCAAGGAACAAATATTAATCCCAGTACCCTCATCTATCAACACATGCCTAACACAAGTTTTGTGGATCATGACCTCAATATGAAGAGAAAGATTGTGTGGTTGGCTCAAAGATTTATCATTATCCTCCAAAAAAGTAAGATAATGAGGGCTAGTAATATGGTTAACCATGTTCTGGAATTGATCAATGTCTAAGTTTTTGGGGACGTTCACTATGTGTAAAGCATCCTCGAGGACTTGCTTGTGTCTCGGGGACAACTCTAAGAGCTCAAAGATCAAAATCTGAGCTAGGTTTCTTTGCAACTGATCAAAAAGATTATAGCTCAACTTAGGATTGACTATTGGTTTTGAGGTGACATTCTTGGATGCCACTTTCTTTGGTTTACTTGGTTGACTTGAACTGGGTCCTCTAATGACAAGGGGACCTTGACTTCATGTGAAAGCATTGAGAGTTTGAGATGACACTCAAGCGTTAGGACTCCTTAGCACCACAAAGGGTTCTTTATCAAAGATAGGAGGAGATTCCATGTCTAGATTATAACCATAGGGATCTGTATTCCTCATCATGTTGACATTATCTTCTACAACTTCAAGCATTTTGACAACATTCTCTACATCTGTGTAAGTGTAATTGACCTCAGCCTTTCCATTCTTAGGTTTAGAGGTTTCCCCCTTCTCATACTTGGGAAAAGGTTCTTTGAATGCCTTATGATCATGTTGGTGTTCAATCCATCCACCTTACGTTTTCCATTTTCAATGATATCTTGGATGATATGTTTGAGTTTCCAACAGTTTTCAATATTATGTCCAATGCCATTGTGAAACTTGCAAAAGGATTTCTCATCCCACCAATGTGGCTTAACATCAGGTATATAATGCTTTGCGGGATCTTGAGGATGTGAAAGGTTGTTAGAAATGAGTGTTTTCAAGACAACCTCATATGAATCACCAAGTTTTGAAAATTTACGTCTCTCTTTCTTAGGCCTATCTTGGTATCTTGGCTTGTTCTCTTGTTGATTAGATGCATTGAGTTTCATGGATTGAACAACACTAGACAAGTGGAGAACAACTTGATCTTCGATTGGGAGGAGTCCACAACTCCATCATTGACCACTTGTTTGTTCCTATTCCAATGTGAGTTCTTTCCATTATCCTTTTTAGGGTTGTTGTTATTTTGACCATTGTTGTTTTTTTTGTTGTTTCCATGTTTGGTCAGAATTGCTTGTTCTTTCAAAACATCCTCAATCCTACCTGCAGTTTCAACCATGGTGTCAAAGGAATCAAAAACCATCTTCCTAAATTCATACCACATTTTGGGAACCAAGTTGCTAACAAGGATGTCAATCTTCCCATTTTTTGGGATGGTCCTAGTGTAGCAAGAGCATTGTCGTCTCCACCTTTGCAAGAAAGTGACAAAGGATTCCTCTTGATTTTGCTTTAAGTTGAATAAGTCCAACATGGTGATAGATCTTGAAAGTTTTTATGCAAATTTTTGGATAGATTTATGGATGATATCCTTGAAAGTATTAATGGGGGGAGTTATATTGGTGAAAAATTCCATCACTTGACCCTTAAGACTCCTTTGGAACAATCTCATGAGGTATGAGTCATCTTGATGGAACTCAAAACTTGTGGTATAGAATTGGCACACGTGATCATGTGGATCTCCATTCCCATCATACTTATCATATTGAGGGATCTTAGCCTTTCTAGGGAATTCTTTCATGCTAACACTTTTGTCAAAAGGATTAGGAAAAATTGAATCAAGTGAGAATGAACTCTTGGGTGCCAACATCTTTTCCATCATACTCTTAATTTGTTTGATCTCTTCTTCTTGAGATGGACCTTACTTCTTAATCTTCTTGTCCACATCAAAGTTGTAGGGGACTTTAGTGCCCTTGTTAATTAAACTCTCTACGAACTTGTCTTTGTTTTTCTCTAAGTATCTCAACAAATACTGCTAGAAGAGTGGTTCTTGTTGTATCTTCATGAAGTCTTGGGAGTTGAGGTCAAAACTTGAGCTACTACCCCCATATTGTGAACCATGGTGAGCACATTGTGAAGGTTGTCTTGAGTTCCTAAGAGGTTTTCATCTCCTATAATGATCATGTCTTGAAGCCCTTCTTCCTCTAGGGCTAGGAGATCATGACGGTGTTCTTGAACATCTTCCACTTTGTGGAGTCGTAGGAGGGGTGGATGGAGGAGATTTATTTCCACCACCAACACACATGTTGTTAGGAGAGTTATTTCCACCACCAACACACATGTTGTTAAATTGATCATTAAGTTGTTGAGCCAAGAGTCTATCTTTCTCTTCCTAGAAGGATTTCCTTTCTATCTCCAACAAGGTTTGTCTCTCCAACTCTAGGAGTCTAAATTTCTCTTCCTTTTCATCTTGTTCAACTAGGAAGGCTTTCTTTTCATGCTCAATTTTCTTAAGTATTTCAGTCATGTATCTTGAAGATGTTTTAAGCAGTGAAATTGGTCTTGAATGCCTAAACAAGTCATTGGTTTATGTTGCATTCACACGAGTGTCATAAGGTTCATCATCTTGGTTTTCATGTTGTGACTGGTCTTCTTGATAGGCTTGCCTCTTACCTCTTTCATCCCTTTGGTGTGCATCTAGATATCTAGTTGAGATAAGGGGTGAGACTGGTCGAGTTTCACAAGAGGAACTGCCAAACGAAATGGTATCTCTATGTTTTTCAAATATGTCATCAAGGCGTTTATCCATTTCTTCCCTCTCTCATCGAGTCATTGTGTAACTCATATCCATATCTGAGTGAGAAGATGCTAAGGGTGTACTCAACTCACTAAGGTTGCTCTTGGAATCAAACCAAACTTCTAAGTTGTTCCTGGGTGATTGATCAAATATGGGTTCTTTTCCCTTCTATTTTTGGTGAGTTTGAACTAAGGGTAATTGGTTAAAGACTACTTGAGGTCGCTTTTCTTGATCTACTTGATATCTTGTTGTAACTGGCATGAAAGAAAAGGTACTAGGTGATAGGATAACCTTAAGAAACATTGGTACCAAACCAGGATAGTGAAAACACTCACTTGTCCAAAAGAGAGGTGATAAGATAGAATTTTACAAGAGGCGTAAAACCAACACTACCACAGAGGTGCCCACTGAATGGGTGAATACCCTAACACATATGGATCAGGAGGATGATTTACCCAAGTTATATTGATTGAATTTGAATCTGTATGGAAGTGAATGGATAAGAGATTACTAAAACTCTCCAAGCATGTTATCAAAGGATCCAAAGGTTTATCTTCTCAACAAGGACAATTTCTAGCTCATTGAATCCAAGCAAAGTCACTCATGAAATCAAAGATTACTAATTCAAGAGGTCAAAATGCAAGGATCCAAAGTGCAAACAAACTTCTAGGGTAAGTGACTCAATCTGACCTGGATCGACTGAGGAAGACTGGAAATGACAAGATAGAAAATCAAGCAAGCTGATAGTTTAACACTTAAGAGTGAATATTTTGAGTTTTTGATCATTTTGACGTTTACTTTGATGTTTGGTGTATATTTTGATGTTTCACTCACGCAAGACACATCAAGTAGATTGGTTTGTTGTAAAAAGAATAGTCACACCATAACCTAGGTAAGCCAGGGAAATATCTATTGAATTCCCACTTGAACCAAAGTTCAGCCATGCCTACTCATAGTGAACAACTTAGAAGCTTGGAGGCACACGCTCCTCCTTACAGTGCACTCACTTCTCAGGCACACCAAGTTTTGAATCCCAAGGGTAATCACTTCCCAAGGGACCGTTGTCTCTACTAAGAGCCGTGAAAATGTGAGACGTCTTAGTCAGTCTCTGACCTTTCGCGCCAACAGATAGAGGGTTTTTGGATAATACAACAAAGTTCTTTAGTCAAGGCATCCATTCAGGTGGTTATACTTGTTGCAGATTAGCTCAGTTATGGAGGCCTCCCAGCCTACATAAGTTACATTTTGTAGGTTTTAATGCACCACAAGGGTAATGAGGGAGATCTTCTTCCCAGTATAACACAATCAACACCTGTTCACTGTGAGATTAATCACAATGACATTTTTATATACTGGTTCGGAAGGGCTTGGCTTTAGCCTATTACCAGTTGGGAAATCCACTCTCATCGGCTTTGTTAAAGCTCTCGGGAGGTAGCCATGCTAAAGGATTTGTATGGATTTCTCTTACACCCAAGATCTGCGAAGGCAAGGGGAGAGGTTACATCCATATAATTCCTTGGGATTACAAAACTAGAAGACACTTTAGACACAAGCAAATGACAATGATGTTTCTAAATTTCTGATCATCCCAATATGGCAAGAGCATAGTTTCCTGACATTATTGTCATCCCTAAAACATCAGATAGAAGTTCATTTTAAAAGTATTGCATGTGCATTCCTATTTTAATATAAAAAAAACAAGATGCAAGCACAATGTTTAGCGTTCTATCGATCAAGGCAACCTTCAAGATGATTTGTTAGTAGTCTATGTTTTTAGTCTTCTTTTTCAATGTCGTACAAACCACTGTTGGGCTATAATTAACAAGATAATCCATAGAACAACAAAGCCAAACATTGGTCAACGTTTGAAAAATTACAAAATCAAAAATACGATTACATATTCAGAAATTAGGTGAAAAATCACGCACTTTCAAAAACAATTTCACTCAAAAATGTTACCGTATGAGCCCGTACAAGGCTCCAGAAGCTGCAAAACAAATGATTAGACAGGTATAGTGATCAAAACCTTCTATTTATGATACATCTAGAACCCAAAACTAGAAAATAACTCAAACCCAGTAATCTTTAGGAAATTCTACCCAAAATCAAAAAAAATTACACTCAATTTGGATTAAATATGAGCAAGATATGATCATTTGAAGTTAGACTATAAAACCAAAAAGCTCAATGGTGAAAGCAAATACTTTTCAAACCCTGCTGACGTCAGCAGACTATGGAATTAAAATTGACAGTTTCATGGCTATCATAGGAGTCCATGTAGAATGATGGTTTGACAGCCATCAAACTTAACACAGTAAAAAAATTGATTTTTTTTTTAAAATCTACCTCGGTTTGCGTGTAGAAAAAACTGAAATCTACCTCGATTTCCATGCAAAAATTCATACGAATTCTTCGGGAAAAAATATTTTTGCCACAGATTTGATTTTGGGCAAAGATAGGCATGTTTATAGTCATTTCGCATCAAAACGATGACCCAGACGCAGTGGTGGAGTCAGATTCAACTCAAAGTGGATGGAAAATAGTTGTGAAAGAAAAAGTTAAAATGAGGCCAGAAATTGAATATTCTACCCCATGGTGGGTGCCAAAAATGTGTGCTAAAAGGATGACACACTTCTATGATTCATTATATCCAAGATTGCTCAAGAATGAGGTCTCAAATGGTGACTCATAGCTCTCTATTCATGGAGTGCGAGGGTTTATAATGGAGGCCCTTAGTTTAGACCTAGTTTGTGCCCATGCAAGTACACCATAAAATGAGAGATTCAAAGAGGAAAAACAATAGTGCTAGTCTCCATGATCATCAAATTTGCATGCAAACAAAAATGGAAGCTATTCTATATGATAACAATGCATGAAAGCAAACTAATCTATGAAAGGAAATATGCATGCAAGATTATTCTATGAAATGAAATATGAATATAATATAACATGCAAGTGCAAGAGTAATCTAAATGGATTTCCATGGATGCATGATAGAATAAGACAAGAAAAGAGAAGTTGCAATGTTCAAGCTCAAGTGCTCAAACTCTCCTCCAAAATCACTCTCTAAACCTACAACATAACAATAACATGAAATCTTCAGTCTAAATGAGAAGGAGAGGGCTCCTTATAAAGGAAAGTGTGGAGAGGAATGCATCCTCAACAGCAATGTGGGATAAATCCCTAAAAATGCAAGTAAGAGGACAAATCCCACCACTTATAAATATGTGCATTCAAAGTGTAGAGAAAAAAGAAATTTTTATTTATTTTTATTTGATTTATTTCCTTTTTTCATCACAAAGAGAGATTTAGGTGAGGATTTTATTTATTTAATTAAAAGAGGGATTTTATTTTAAATAAGATTATTTTATTTAATTAAAAGGGAATTTTTCTTTTAATTAAATAAGATTATGGATAAAATGATCAAACGTTAGGAAATATTGAAATAATTGAATTAATTACGATTTGATCAAGGAAATTGATTTGAATATATAATATTGCAAGGCATTGATTCAGGAAATTGATAAATTGATTTCGTCATTTGATAAATTGAAGAATGGGGGCCCATAGTCTAGGCGACCATTTTAGGGTGCATACAGGCACATGGGCCTAGAAGAGGTGTAATGAAGGCTAGGATGACCAATACATAAGTCCTACCTAGAGAATAGAGCCACGAAGAAAGGAATCAAGGAGAATCCTTAGGATTCTAACCCTAATTCCAAGTGTAGATGCATCCTAAATACAAATCTATCATGTAAATGTACTAAAAGACGGTGCTAAACCTACCAAAATGGAAGTGCTTCCATTTTAAGATGATACACCATCAGCGAGACCTTAAATAGAAAAATTATGAATAAATAGAAAATGGATTTTGTAATGACTTATTGAGACAATAAAATGAGGTGTAGATGGATTGGACTTAAAATCCCTCCTTATGTGGGACAGGGAGCAAAGAATAGTACACAAAAAAGAGCAGAGTGTGTATGCAAACCCCCCAAGAAGGGATGGTTTAAACTAAAATTTGATGGAGCTTCTAGGGGCAATCTAGGAAAAGTGGGAATAAGGTGTTGCTTGCACAATGTAGATGGGATAATGATTGCAAAACTAGCGTAACCAATAGGAATAGAAACAAATAACAAGGAAGAGTTAATGGCCCTAATGGAAGGGCTGTAAATATGTAAAGATATAAAGATTGAGAAATTAACAGTGGAAGGGGACTCAGCTATTATAATCAATGCACTAAGAAAAGGATCCAAGTCGAATTGGAAATCAAATGACATTTTTCTATAACTTTACTTCTAGCTAAATCCTTTAGAAAAATAACCTTCAACCATACAAATAAAGAAGGAAACACCCAGATTGATAAACGAGCCAGTAAAGGGGTAGATGTAGACACTATTAGATGAAAAGTAGGATTTGATTCACTACACTCTGAGATGGATGTACGATACTAATGGCTACAAATACCAACTTAAGCTTTTAAATAGTAAACATATTGAATAGGCTTGAAGGATCCAAGAATCCATATCCATCTAGATAATCTATGAACTATCAAATACTCATATAAATACACACACACACACATATTTATATGAATATATATATATACATACATGTAAACATGTAAATATATAGGTATACATACATACATACATACATACATATATATATATATATATATATATA
>MU228428.1:383390-397274 GCA_018584345.1 Thuja plicata | reverse complement strand
TATACAAAGCTTTAAGAAAATTGTGTTATTCTGATTTATGAAGACTTAATAACTAACAAGATAGGGAAGCAAGGATTAGTGTTGATATGCTCTTTCTTTTTGGATGTATGCAGGTACTTCAAGGAATTGGGTATAAGGAACACATTTCCTCCTCTAAGCTAATGATTAGAAGGAATAAACATACCCCTATAATGATAGATCAATGAAACAATATATCATGATGCATTCCCCAATATCCAAATAGGGGGCTCTGTAACAAATGTAAAATTGTAATTGGTAATGTAATAACTGTAATAAGGAGCCAATATATAAAATAATGGCTACCAAATGAAGAAAACTCAACTAGGTAAATGAGGACATGTCCTTATATATCACGACCTACAAAGCAGGGTATGTAATGTATCAATGTATAGGACTTTAGAAAAGTCCCGAGCTAGACCGAAGGTTTTCTTTTCTCCGTTCTTTCCTACCAGTGCCAACATGAACAAAGATGTATATCTTGTAAATTATTTTAAAAAAAAATTTATGGCTAAGGCCTTTTACCCATAAAAAAAAGAAGAAGAAATATTAATTTAATTAAATAATAAAAATTATTTAAATAAAATTGGAGAAAAGGAATCAATTAAATAATAAAAATCATTTAATTAATATTGGAGGTGTTGGAATAATGGAAGGGTGTGTATTGAGAGGGGAGGGGTGAATCAGTACCCTTAAAAAATTTTACACTTTAAGCCCTAGTAATCATTGCTTGTATAACCGATCATTGTTACTTTACTACCTCATGCATGTAATATCATAGCATAAATGTAAGTGCATGTAAACAAACATAGAAACATTCATGAAACTCATTTACACATGAAACAAGAATTGATAATGCAGAAAACCCCTGTTAGAAGTTAAAAAATGTGGTGGGGATGAAACCCACAAATATTCACTATCTGCAGAATGGAAGGTGTCGGTTAAGGCTACAAGTTGTGATCACTTCTGATGATCTTACCCTGTTAGGAGTAACATGTTAGACTTTTTAGGTCTACTTGGTTAAGAGATTTCAACAACACAATGTATGTGTGCACTCGGTTAAGAGATTTACAATAAGATTGTTAAGTCCACCTTCTTGAAGGATTTTTTCTATTTGCTACAATTGTTAGAGAGTGGAAAAAATTATTTATGACCTGATAGCTTGCAATCTTGAATTGGTGATTACAGATCCATTAAGTTCACAAAATTGTATATCACCTATTGTGATGAATAATACCTTTGTTCTGCTCGATATCCTTGAATCTAGTTCTTCATAACTGAATTCTGCTTTATTTTTTCTTCTGCATGAAAACCTCTGTCTCACCCATAGATGTCCTTGTGGAGCTATAATCATCATATTATTGATTGATTACACATCTATATATACAATGTATTGACCTAATTAGGTTTCACACTTTTCTTGAATAACTCTAACATCAAAGGTTTACAACTTGACCTTGCTCTCTTAGTTTGCATGAATACAATAAGTTAAACTAAGTAAATCCATCAATTATGCTTTTCTTGATCCTCAAAAAATGGTTGTCCAGCTAAGCAAAAAGCTAATTTAAAGACTAAAGTGCTTTAGCTGATGTGTAGGTCAGATCTATTTTTCTCGGTGTTAAAACTATCTCTCAGTTAGACTGGTGCTCAGTGATATCTCTTCTTGGTTGTGTCTCTATAGACTAATGCTCGGTTGTGTCTCTGCTTGATTGCTTGGTTGATATACTGCTCAATTTTTGTTATGTGCTTGGTGATCAAAACATGTCGGTGACCATTGCGCTCAGTGATTACTGTCACTCAGTGAATGTTGTCACTAGGTGAATGCTGACACTCGACAAATGTTGACCGACCAAAACTGTCTGCTTGAATACTAATGACAACATCTGATCCTTTAAGGATTATCAATCTCTATCTTTGGCATTAGTATCAAAAACTGATATGTACAGTATATAAACCAAGTATGTTATACTTATACAATGACTCCCCCTATGTGCATGCCTCGGTACAATGTTTCCCCTTTGTAGATACAATGTATGTAATGTATGTACATATACATTTTCCCCCTTTTTTGAAAATAATGACAAAGATGTATAACTTACAACTTGTTAAAAATGTTCTTATGAGATAGCTTGATGTCTGCCATCAACTTTTCTCATTTCTCCTTCAGGTGCTCTAGGGTCATATGCTCCAATGTGATTTGAGTGTGCATGTCATAGATGCTTTCAAATACTGACATCTTTGGGGTGGAAATTAGAGTCTTTTCTGTAGTCATATGTGTCATCAACAATGTGAGATTCGGTAGTAAAAAAAATTGTAGCTCGGTTACTTCATCTCTGATTTTGCTTTCTTCCTTTTGTATCTCAAGTCTTAACCATTTGGATTCAACAAGCTTTTCATAATGCAATTGGAATACATTTGGCTTAGTTGAAAGACTTTGGGAACTAGATCTCAGATATTTATTAAATTTAGCTATTTGTGCATCATACTTGGTGGTGAAGTTCTCAATAGTACACAACTTTTGAACTAGGGTAACTAACTCTACAATAATAGGTTCTAATTGAGTCACCAATTCAGAAAGTTTCACCTTATTTACTGCCACTTCTTCATTGATTTTCTCTTTGAGATTGTAGTGATACTTCTCCTTAGCTCTTTCTTCAATTACCTTCTCAGCATCTACATTATGATTGGTGATTGCCCCAGTCAGGACTGCCATTTGATCAATGATGGGTGCATCTTGATCAATCTATGTGTTAAGAACTACCTGCAGTAGTATTTCCTTTGTTGTTTCCAGGACTTGTGTATTTCTATGTTCCAGTTTGAGTTTGTCCTGTTGAGATTTCCTTTTGCAAATCTCCCCATACCTTGTTAGTGACATGTAATCAAGTGTTCTTGGATCACAGTCGGGTATTTCTATGATTTCCTCAAGTGTAATGGGGGCCTTATTTTTCTTGTTCTTCTTCTTCTTCAGAATGTTGTTGATAGTAGGGGAATGTGGTACAATAGCAAGAGCCTTTTGTTGCTATGTTTTTGTCATTGATTTCTTTGGAGGTGTAGTGCCTTGGCTTGGTTTCTTGGTCATTTCCTGTTGGTCAGTTATAGATGTCTCTACATCAACCTTGTCTTGACTCACAGCCTTATCTTCCTTTCCACTGTCCTCTGTGGGTTTATCACTCAGTTTCTCTCCACTATTATCTATCTTGTCCCCTTGTTTGTCACCTTTGTATTTTGGTGTGTCTGATTTAGGCTCAAGTGTTTTCTCCTTAGCTTCAGTGATTATATTGATAGCTTGTATCATTAAAGGCATGTTACCTAGTACATTTGCATGTGCAACATTAGTAGTTTCCTGTTCATTTGTTTGCTCAGTGGCAATACTTACATCTTCATCATTCTTGGAATTATCATTAAAATCATCTTGATTTATATCTTTTATAGTGATATTTGGTGTTTCTCCTAATGATTGCAATATCTGAGGAATGTCATCTATGGCCTTACTTTCCTTTGTTGTCAAATAAATGGGATTGACATCCTTGGTGTCATTGATGAAAATGTGCTCGGGGCTTAGTGTTGCCTCCTTCTCCTCATTGTGAGTTGTCTTAGTTAGATCTAGTACCTGCTTGGGTGTATTAAAGATTTGTGTCCAAATTTTATTGCTTTCTATATCAATCTCTTCTAACCCGTCTTGCAGTACTTTGTATGCTCTTGTCTTTGTAGAAAAATTCTTGGAGTGCTCCTACATGGTTGAGTCAATTTCTTCAATTGTGTATTTGGGCATGAATGTAACTAGGGATCTCTCCCTCATGTTTTTCTCTGTGTGCAATGCATATGTCCACCTGGTTGATATCTTATCATTTAGCTCTTGTGGAATATGAATATCAAATTGTAGAGGTACATACTTGTATGCTACCATCATTCTAATGATTGCTTCTTCAATTTTATTATGATCCTCAATAGGCATATTCGCCCATGTCTGATTTTATGATGTTTTAAGTGGCTTGTGTTGATGATTGACTCTGCAACTTCATCAATTATCTTCGGTATTTTGGCCTTCTCTGCTTGGATTCTTTGCTCTCTTTCTACTTCTGCAATATAATCATTGTCCTTTCTTCCTCTTACATATATTTTACATTTTCTAGGCTCAATTGAGGCTTTTGTTTTCGTATATTTTTTCATTGTACTTTTCTTCAATGGTGGTGAGTCTACCTTAGTGTTTTTGCTACTGGTTCTAGATGTAGCTATTACATCAGTAACCTTTGATTTCTTGGTTGGTTGTGCATCTAATTCAATAGACTCAGAGTCTCTTAACTCTTTACCTTCACCGACAGGTGACTATTCCTCAGTGATATCCTTTGTTTGTTCTAACTCTTCGTCGGTTACCGAGAGTTTCTTCTTAAGTGTCTTTACCATTTGTGTTTGCTTCTTCCCTATCTTCTTGACTACTAAGCTAGTCTTTATTCTTGACTTGGCTTCTTCATATGTGCCAAATCTACTTATAGATTTTTCAACTAGTTCATTTAGTAGGGCTTCAATGGCTTTTGTATCCTGATCTATGCCAATCTCATATTCAAGTGGTGGTAACCATGTTGTTCTAGGGTTGGCAGCTTTGATGAGCGTAGTTTCGGTGTCTACTACAAAACATATCTCATCCTTTTATTTCTCCACTAGTTGAGAAGGGATTATCATCCTCTTCTCCATCCTAGTCTTGAATGTGGCAAAGTATCCATCCATTAAAGGTGTGAAGTTATCTCCTAGTGACTTAATGAAATCACTAATTTGTGCAGTGATTGGTCAATTTGTGTGCCAAGTGACATTAACAACTGAAGGAAAGAAGTTTTGGAAGTAAAATAATGTGCAAACTAATAGAGAACCAAACTTACATGTATTAGATCTACCTAATCTAATGGTTCTCATGTTTTCTTCCAGTTGCTTCAGCAACATCTCTGCTAGGTCTAGTTGCACTCCTTTCTTCAAAATTTTATATGTTGTGTCAACAGCTCCACAAGAAATGTTGTTCTTTTTGCTTGCTTGAAATATCTTGTATCTGACCACATATGCACCAAAATTCAATTTCGGGTCGGTGATTGAGTTCACTTTCAGACCTCTGCCGTCCCATTCAGCTTCAATTAACTTTTTAATCTCCGGGCATGAAGGGTGCCTTAGCGCTTTTGTATTGTTGGTGATTTGGTATCCGAAGATTGCATGACTCACATCCTTTCTGATTTCCTTAGGTTCATCCAACCACATTTTACCATCATGTACTCGGCTAAGCACAATGCGAATCCATTTGGTCTTGAATTCCGTCGATAACATAGGGCATTGGTTAACCCTTTCACTTCGATGTCTTTGTACTCATCTCTCAGGTTTTCATCCTTGCATAGCTTCTGATAAGCTTCTTCAATCTCAATGTCTCCAATCTCTACAAACTTGCAATGTATGTATGCTCAGATGTCTTTGACCAACAAAACCCTAGGTGGGATACTTGAGAATTCTCCCTTATCGTCAGATTGTGAAGCAAACTTAGGACATAAATTATAGTTTGGTTCTTCACAGGTTGAGTTCTTAATGAGAGTGACCTTCTTATATTTTGTCATCTTGATTTTCAAGGTTCGTGAGGTGGATACTATTTGTTCATAAAATTAGGGCTTCTTCGCAAATGAATTGTGAGCTTGGTAGGTCTAGGTACTTACTGGATGATCGGGATGAGTGCTTGAAATTAGTTGGAGTTGCTTTGGAATCACTGTTAATCGCTCTATTATGTGATCATTGTGAATCACTCTTCTTGCTCTGCATTCTGCTCGTAAATGCTGGATGAATGAATGAGTTCACTTTGCCCTTTTTATAGAAAATATGACCTAAGTGATACATTAAATGCTTCACCTACCACTCGGTTGACAAAGCATAGATGCTCAGTTAACACACCAAAGAATTCAGCTTGGTGAGTATTCAATACTTGGTACAAGGTTTCAACTCGTTTTTCTCGCACATTTTTATCAATGATGCTTAGTGTATAGTGTCAACTCCGTTATCTTTCATATGTTTACCAACGTGCAATTTATGCTCAGTTCATATTAACCGACTAGACTAGATTCACAAAACATAGCAAGTAATACCATAGTGCATCTTCACTCATGTTAATTTGGCATATTATCAATGAATGTTGGAACTGATGTAAAATATAGCTTTGTAGAGTGCAGTTCCATACTTACTTGTATTGCTTACGTGGGGGTGGTGGAATCACCTAATCCATTGGATGAGGCATCACCAACTACAGTTCTTGGTCCAGCATTATCATTATTTGAAACTCTCCTCCACATTTGATTTCTCATCCTCCTAATGTCTTCAATAGTATTTCCATTTGAAACAGTGCTTAAATCTATCACTCGGTCTCTGCAGTCCTTGCTTAAGTGACCGACCTTATGATAGTGTAAGCATGTTATTCCAGAGTTAGTCAAGTTTCTAGATCTTCTTATCCATTTCCTCATGCAGTTAGAAGCTATATGTCCATATCTACCACATGTTGTGCAATTTACCCATGCGTTGTAATTCCATACATATGTATTAGCAACTCTTCTCGGTTGATATGCATTTTCTTGTTCTTTGGGTTTCCAGACTTGCTTTTTATTTTTCTTGCATCCATGAGATGTGTGGCCATGTATGTTGCAAGTAGAAAAATGTTTTTCCATGTAATATTTCATCTTTGTCTTGTTTAGCTTAGATCTGCATTCATGTGCTTTGTGTTTGTGCTTGTTACAGTTATAACAATTACATATGAATGTAGAAGTAGTTTTAGAAATACCCTTTGATTTTATCTTGCAAACATTTGATGTGTGGCCTACTTTTCCACAATGGTTACATGAACACTTCTTTGGTCTTGGATTTGAGTAGGCATCCCTTTGATCAACTCAGTATGATGATTCTCCATGCTCGGTATACCCTAAACCAGTATTGTTGTTGAGTCTTGTTGAGTCTTCACTGTCCATTTAGAAATTCATCCATTCTTTTTGTACTGTCTCAGATTTCCTAATCATATCATTATGTTGTTGCCTAATCTTTGCTGCATGCTTCAGTTTCTCATTTTCTTCTTTTAGTTCACCACTAGCTTCCAATTTTCCATTAAGTTCTATGTTCACTCGGCTGGCCTCATGAATTATAAAAACTATTTGATTGGTGATCTCAATGTGATGTTCAGTAAGTCTTTGTATCTCAAATTATTTCTCTTGCAATTTCTCAGTAATCTTTCTCCTGTCATCAATAGCTAAATTTTTTTCTTGTTCATCTTGTCTTTCATTATTCATAACATCAATCATTCTTACCATCTGTGTCTCTTGACCGATCTATAGTACTTTTACTTGTTCAGTCAGATGTTGATTGATTTCATTTAGATTTGTAATGCTTTGTTTAGATGTGTCAGATGTATTACCAGATCTAGATCTAGATGAATAAAATAAGTTAGGTATCTCTTCTTCATGATAGTCAGTTTCATTGTAGCGAGATGCCATGATTTTTCTTTCAGCCAATAACTCTTTCATTTTGATTCTTGCTTCTTTGTATTGCTCAAAGAAAATCTGTATTTGCAACTTCTGATTCTCAATATTTTTATCAAGCTTATACCTTTCCATTGTATGATCTTTTCTCTCAAGTGATTTAAACTTTTCCAATTAAGAGATCTAGCTCTCATACCATTTTTTAGAATAATGGAAGGGTGTGTACTGAGAGGGGAGGGGTGAATCAGTACCCTTAAAAACTTTTACACTTTAAGCCTTAGTAATCATTGCTTGTATAACCGACCATTGTTTCTTTACTACCTCATGCATGTAATATCATAGCATAAATGTAAGTGAATGTAAACAAACATAGAAACATTCATGAAACTCATTTACACATGACACAAGAATTGATAACGCAGAAAACCCCTGTTAGAAGGTAAAAACTGCGATGGGGATGAAACCCACAAAGCTTCACTATCTGCAGAATGGAAGGTGTCGATTAAGGCTACAATTTTTTATCACTTCTGATGATCTTAACCTGTTAGGAGTAACATGTTAGACTTGTTAGGTCTACTTGGTTAATAGATTTCAGCAACACAATGTATGTGTGCACTCGGTTAAGAGATTTACAATAAGACTGTTAAGTCCACCTTCTTGAAGGATTTTTTCTGTTTACTATGATTGTTAGAGAGTAGACAAAAATATTTATGACCTGATAGCTTGCAATCTTGAATTGTTGATTACAAATCCATTAAGTTCACAAAATTGTATATGACCTATTGTGATGAATAATACCTCTGTTCTACTTGGTAGCCTTGAATCTAGTTCTTCATAGCTGAATTCTACTTTTTCTATTCTTCTGCATGAAAACCTCTGTCTGATCCATAGATGTCCTTCTGTGGCTACAATCATTATATTCTTTATTGATTACACATCTATATATATAATGTATTGACCTAATTAGTTTTCACACTTTTCTTGAATAACTCTAAGATCAAAGATTTACAACTTGACCTTGATCTCTTAGTTTGCATGAATACAATCAGTTAAACTAATTAAATCCATCAATTACACTTTTCTTGATCCTCAAGAAACAGTTTTCCAGCTAAGTAAAAAGATAATTTAAAGACTAAAGTGCTTTAGCTGACGTCTAGCTCAGATCCATTTTTCTCAGTGTTAAAACTGTCTCTCGGTTAGACTGGTGCTCGATGATGTCTCTGATTAGTTGTGTCTTTGTAGACTAATGTTTGGTTGTGTCTCTACTTGGTTGCTCGGTTGATATACTACTTGATTGTTATTTTGTGCTCGGTGATCAAAACATGTCGGTGACCACTGTGCTTGGTGATCGTTGTCACTCGGTGAATGTTGACACTCAGTGAATTTTGACACTCGGTGAATGTTGACCAACCAAAACTGTCTACTTGAATACTAATGACAACATCTAATCCTTTAAGGATTATCAGGAGGAATATAAGATGAACATTAAATGGATGCTAAATAATTAAACAATTGATTAAAATCATTCAATTTATGGAAAATTGGAGGAAATTATGAATTTTCAATTTAACTTAGAAGAATGATACAAATTAATTAAATAATAAAGACATTTAATTAATTAGGACAAAAATTAGTAAAAACATCATGCATAAGAAATGGGACAATTTTAGGTGTCTAAAATATGAATATACAATGATGCCATGTTACCAATTTCATTGTAAATACGACAATGTCAGCACAATGATAAACAAGAATCAACTCAATTTATTTATATTTAATATAGTAAACATGTAATTCAATGCACAACACTCCATCAAGAGCCAATCAATGATCACTCATAGAAATACAAAGATACTAGGAAACAAACTCAATACAAAAGAGAACACATGATCAATCGAGCCACTCAAGAGTTGCTACTAAACATCCTCAAAAGTAAGAGACAACACATGCATATTAGGTAACATAGAAGTGAAGGCATTATATTTTTCCATTAGTATACTTAGAGAAAAACATGATTTGCACCATTGGTTTACTCTACACCGACAGACAGGGCACAACACTATCTGATGCCAATGTTACCCGACAAACACTGTTAAGTGTTACCCGATGAAAAAAAAGGTAAACGATACCCGATGAGTAACAAAAGTGCTACCCAAAAGTACAGCAAAGAGAGGAACCCAATAGATATAGGGAACCCGATGAATAGTTCAGTCAAGGAATGCCGACATACTACAAGTTCAAACCGACAACCAAGAACCGACAGTCAGTTACATCCCGCAAAAAGTGGATCTGACTTTCCACGTCAGATAAATCACTAAAGTTGTATTTATAACTTCTTGATTTGCTTTTAAATCCATTTTGTGTGGAGAAAGCATTATAATTATTATTGTTTTAATTAGTTTTACTATTTTAAATCATGCAAACTAAAGATCAAGGTCAAGTTGTAAACCTTGGATCTGAGAGTTAACATTGTAAATTGTGAACTCCAAGATAGGTCAATACTTGTATAAATAGGTGCTCAGTCCATTGAGAATTGTTGTTGTTTAATGAAGATAGTAGCCACGAAGAGAAACTAAAGACCAGACAAAGAATTCATGCACAAGAACACAAATAGAATCAAATTAGTTTTCAAGAACAGAACAAAGGCTACTGACAAGCAGAGAAAAGGTATTCATCAATCACTTAAGATGATATTATTATTGTAAAGGCTTTAATGGATCTGTAATTCAGCAATAGTAGATTGCATACAGTCAGGTCAACATTTGTACTCATTCTAACAAGTGTAGTACACTAATGAAATCCTTTTAAGAAAGGTGGGCTTAACCATCCTATTGTAAATCTCATTACTGAGTGCACACTTAAATCAGTGTTGCTAAAGCTCTTAATAGAGTGGATCTTAATAGGTCTCCACCTTAATACTCTTAATAGGGTAGATCATCAGAAGTGATCAAATTGTAAGCCTTAACCGACTCCCTTCCATTCTGCAAATAGTGAAGTTTTATGGGTGCCATCCCCATCACAGTTTTTACTTCCTAACAAGAGTTTTCTACGATACCATATCTTGTGTTATGTGTTTGTCAATTTCATGAATGTTTCTATGAATGATTGAAAACTATTAAAGATTGTGAACAAACATTAGATGCATAAGAAAGAATAACAATAATGGTTGGTAAAATCAGAATTGAATGATTACTAATGATAAATTGTGTAAGGTGCTAAAAGTTTTAGAGGTACTAATTCACCCCTCCCCTCTCAGTACTACTTCCCATTAATTCCAACAATTGGTATTAGAGCTAAGTATCTTCTTGAAAATATTAAAGGCTAGAGCAAAGATCATAATGGAGAAGTACAAACTTGATAAGAATATTGAGAACAAAAATCTTGAGATATAGATGTTCTATGAACAGTATAAAGAAGTGAGAATCAAGATGAGAGAGTTGTTGGATGAAATAAAAGGTATGGCTACCAGGAACAATGAAATAGACTATCAAGAAGAAGAGATTCCAAACTTCTTTAAATCTTCAGGATCAAATGCAAGTAATGTATTAGATACATCAGAAGATAACATCACAAATCTAAAGGAGATCAACCTACATCTGACAGAGCAAATAAAGATGCTGCAAATTGGTCAAGAGACCTAGATGATGAGAATGATTGATGTGATGAGTTCTGCCAGACAAGCTGAAATAGAGAGAACACTTGCTATTGATGATAGAAGGAAGATTTCAGAGAAACTACAAGAAAAGGAAATGGAAATTCAAAGACATGTTGAGCATCACCATGATCTCACAAATCAGATTATCCTTATGAGTCAAGAAGCAAACAGAATAAATGTGGAACTCATTGAGAGAATATAGATTATCGGTGAACTAAGAGAAGAAAATGAAAAGCTAAAGCATGAGGTTAGAATTCAACAACAACATAATGAGATTATCACAAAGGCTGAAGAAAGCAATAAAAGAATGGATGAATTTCTTGAAAGACAACGAAGAGTCAACATCAATAGTGGTATAGGCTTTACCAAAAATGGAGAATCATTAAATCCAAAGAATGTCTACGAAAATCCAAGACCAAGAAAACTAACATGCAAGAACTATGGAAAGAAAGGGCACACATCAAATGCATGCAGAGGTAAAACAAAAGGTACTCCTAAATCTACACCTACATCTTCATTCATAGGATTCTGTTATAAATGTAACAAGAAAGGACGTAAGGCTTATGAATGCAAGAGCAAGATAGAAAAGCCAAAGAAGGAAACCTACATGGACAAATACTATCCTACATGCAAGATGAATGGGCACACATCTGAAGAATGCTGGAAAAAGAAAAGGCAATCATGGAAGCCAAAAGCTAAAGAAGTTCCTTCTCAGCCAAAGAGAATTGGTAATCAATATGTATGGGATTACAAAACTTGGACAAACTATACAGCATGTGGCAGATATGGTCACATTGCTGCAATTTGCATGAGAGCATGGACCAAAAGGTCTGGGGGCTGGTCAAACTCCAGAATGGCATGCTTACATTGTCATAAAGTTGGTCATCTCAAGAAAGATTGCAAAGATAGATTGACAGAAACAGGCACATATCCCAGTGGTAACACCATTGAAGATATCCAGAGGGAAAGAGACAAAATGTGGATAAAAGCTTCAAGCAATGATGAAGCTGGACCAAGTAATGCAAATGGTGACACCCATCCAATGGATCTGGTGACACCACTAACCCCACTTGAGCTAAACAAGTAAGTATGGAACTGCACTATACCAAGTTATATTTTGCATCAGTTCCATTATATAAATTGATAAATAAAAAAAATATACATGAACCAAAGATGCATACTACTTTACTTGTTACTAATCTAAGAATGCAACACTATCGGTAAACACTTACCAAAATTCATCGGTGAACACAATAATGAGTTGTTTATGCTTATCGGGAATTGTCAGTCCTCTAAGTAAATTTGGTAAACTACCAATCTAACCCAATGACTATCGATAAAAAGGGCAAAGTTTAGAAGTAGTTGTGACAAAACACCGATATCCGTCGATAAAATCAAAGTGGTTAAACAACTACCCTAAGCATCATATCTTCACCAATGATGATTGGAAACATCATCCCGACAAAACCCATCTTCTCATCTTGATGAGTTGTTGAGAATTTATTGCAAAGACTTAGGTTGAAAAGTCTATAAATAGTCGATGGGACAACTTCATTTTTCACCCACGATTTGAAGAGAAAGCAAAGCGACATCAAAGTGATTAAAGAGCAGAAATCAGAATCGTCTACAGATTGATTCAGCACACAGAGAACAGAGTCCTCATCACCATTTTGAATCAAAGTAAGTACCAAAGACACTGAAAGATTTATGTTACTATTTTGTCAAGAAAATCTCTAATTTCAAGAAAACCCTAAGTACTTGGAAAGCAATGGCAACTACATCAAGAACTGCTAAGTTGAAGAATGAAAAGAAGAATGTGGTGAAACTAATCAAGAACAACACATGTGTAGAACCTAAATACAAGATCTATCCAGAAATTGCATCGAAACCCGATGAAGCCGGTGTATTTTCAAAAATTCCGCCTTGGGTTTTTCTCATAGAAGACGTTAGGTCTTACATCACTGCAAAATCACAAAGATAGGTGATCTAGAAATGGATGAAGCTTTTAAGAAGCTATGTGATGCCACAGGAAAACTGAAAGAAGAACACAAACACTTGGAAGTCAAAGGGTTAACCAATGCCCTACACTTCCCAAGGGAATTCAAGATAGAATGGATTAAGTTAGTCTTGAGCAGGATGCATGACAACAAACTATGGCTAGACCAACCCAAGCAAATAACAGAGGATGTTCTTCATGCTATCACTGGTTATCTAATAACTGACAAGCCTAGGGAACACAAACATCCATCCATGAAAGAATTTACAAAACTCACCAATGCAAAAGGAGACAACAGAGGTCTCAAAGTAAACACAATCACTGACGAAGAGTTAAAATTTGGTGCATGTGTTATTGGTTACAAAAAATTTCAGGCTAGCAGAATGAACAACATTTCTGCAACAGCAGTAAGCATAGCTTACAAGATTGTAACAAAAGAAATTCAGATGGATTTGTGTGAGATCCTACTGAAACAAATTGATGAAAATATGATCAAAATCAGGTCTGCAAAGAGCAACACATGTAAGTTTGGATCACTTATCATGTGTATATTTTTCTATTTTCAATAATACTTTCCTTCAGTAGGAAAATTTGTATGGGACTCTACCAAACCGGTAACCCAATAGATTAGTGAACTAATTAAGTCACTAGGAGACAACTTTGAGTCTGTCATGTCTGCATACTTCCTTGAGTTCAAGGAAAAGATGATGGAAAGAACTAGGATTCCTGAGCAA
>MU228428.1:367280-383184 GCA_018584345.1 Thuja plicata | reverse complement strand
GAAACAACCAAGGTTTGGTACATATGAGGAGGCCAAATCTAAGATAAAACATGGCCTAGAAGTCAAGAAGACTATAAACAAGAAAGATAAAATGATTAAGAATCTCAAGAAGATTCTATCGGTCTCAAAAGAAGAGCATGATCAACAGGAGGAAACCGATGAATAAGGCACCGTCGGTGAAGAACTAGAAGAAAGGGAATCAGATACAGAGGCTATTGAATCTGATGCAACTCCATCTCCACCTCCTGCAAAGAAGCAAATAACATGAAGTCAAATTGCTGCTACCGATACCACACGACTTAAGAAAGGTCAAGTAAGGACCTATATAAGGAAGCAGCCAACAAAAAGAACAAGACAACAACCTGTCAAAACCACACCACCAAAGAAGAGAAAAAGGTTTTTCAGGACACAAACTGACTTGGACGACACCAAAGATGATGAACCAGACATAGTAAAGAAGAACTTTAGAAACCAAATGGTAGATGAAGCTACCAAATCAATTGCTACCCATGGCACAGTGACTAATAAAAAGATCAGGCAGTGGGATATACTGAATCCAGAGGATTAGAATAAAATATAGGAAGCAACCATAAAATCAATGATTAAAAACAAGTATGCCCTTGCTGAATTTGTAAATCAAATACCTGAAGAGCTATGTAAAAGGGTATACCAACAGTGGTCATATGCCTTGAAAATAGAAAGAGAAGCAAGAGAAAGAGTTCTTGTGAGACTGATGCCTCCTGAATCCAAATTTGAAGAGATACAAGAAGTGCTAAAGAAACACTCAAGTAAATTTGTAGCCAAAATAAGGGCTTACAAAGTACTAGAGAGAAAGTTTATAGAACTGGATTCAATGACATAAACCAAATGGAGACACCTCCTGGATCTACCAGCAGAGTCAACAAGTGTTGAGAAGCAATTAATTCTCACAAACACACCTCATAGAGAAGAGGAGACAGATAATGCAAGTCCTCAGCATATTGCTCTGGACAATCAAGAAAGTGATGATGAGCCTATTAACTTAGATACATGCATGGATGATAATATCCAAGATATCACTCACTATGATTCTGAAAATGATCCAAAGAAGAAAGATGATGTGATATTTATCACACTCAAGGATCAACAAAGCCATCAAGTACTAAAGACATCAGATGGAAAGATAGTTGACATTGCTGATGAACAAATGCAAGACACATCAATCCTGCACCCACTTGTGCAAAACCCTACACAAAATATACAAAAGGATGAGGATGTCACTGCTGACAAGGCACTAACTAATGAGCAGGACACCAATACTGACAAAGCCCAAGCATCAACTCAAAGTAACATGCCTATCCTAATGAAGGCAATAAACATACTAGAGGGCAATGAGGGATCAAATGAGAAAGAAACAAGCACACCCAAAGACAAGGGTGATGAAGAAGCCAAAGGGACAACAGATACTACTACAAAGCAAGCTGCAACCGATGATCAGAAGAATGCATCTACTGATTATAATAAAGAAAACACTCAAAAGGAAACAAGGGACAAGCCTTCAGAAAAAGGTGAAGAAGGAAAGAAGGATGAGATTAAAAAAAATCTGGAGCATATTCTGCAGAAACACCCAAGCTTAATGAAGAGACGTCTTCACATAACTGAAAGGTGCCCACATAGTAGAAAACACAATATGCATCATCGAAAAAACCTTCCCCAAGCAATTCAGAGCAAACAAATGAACTAGCTATGGTAGTTCATACATCAGCATCCCCTCAAATCTCAAAGAAGAAGAAAGGAAAGAATAAAAATCCAGTAAATCTGGATGAAATCATTGAGATTCCAGTCTATGATCCAAGAACATTGGATCTAACAGCATTGACAAAATATGCAAAGCTATGTGAGAGAAAATCCATTCAAGACAAGCTGAAAAGAGAGGCAAAAGAGGCCAAGGTACTGGAAGTAGCAAGAAATATACTTCAAGAAATTGTACCAGACATAAATATTGATCAACAAACTCCAATCATTGATCAACTGGTCACACTCATAGATGCAATAACATCTCACAATACAGATGCTGAGAAGACAATGGAAGAGATACTTGAACAAAAGTATGAATTCAAGCTCGCAGAGAAGATAAGCCAGGAAGTTGCATTGAAAAAGGTCAAGCTATCTGAATTGATAAGTATAATTGACCCAATTTTATCAGACATTGTTACCTTAATCAAGAAATTGTGCACTTTAGATCAACTCACTAAGGAGTATACCGACAAGATAGCAAAAATAGATGTTGATCTTCAGTCCAATGCACAAATCTAGCCACCACCGAAGAAGCACTTAAATTGCACAATCAACAAATCATACAGGCTAAGAAATAGATACAGGATATTTAGTTTGTAGAGATGAAGTACAGAGATGAGGTCAATGAGCTCCAAGTTAAGCTCTTACCGAAACTTACACTCCTGCAACAAAACATGACACAGGCAAGCACTCTAATTGCCACCCCTGAAATGTCTGTCCTAGACATCATTTATGATATGCACGCCAGACTAGAGCTGCAACACATGGCCCTAGAACAGTTGAGAGAACAATGGGATAAACTAATGGAAGATATCAAAATTACCTATTCTAATGTATTTAACACATTGTGAGTTACACATTTTTGTCACAATTTTGGCATATTATAAGTTGTACATTTTTTGTCATCAGTATCAAAGAAAGGGGGAATTTGATATGTACATCACCTCAGTTAAAGGAGGAAATCATATGTATAGTGGAAGAAAGGGTAAATAATGTACACTCAGAGAGAATAAATAGTATACATGTACATATACATACACTATACCGATGCACATAGTAAGGGGAGTCATATTATGACAAGGATATAAACATGGTGTAATAATTTCAGTATTATGCACATATCAGTTTTTGATACTAATGTCAAAGGGGGAGTGTGAAGGCATTATATTTTTCCATTAGTATACTTAGAGGAAAACATGATCTGCACCATCGGTTTACTCTACACCAACAGACAGGAAACAACACTATCTGATGCCAATGTTACTTGACAAACATTGTTAAGTGTTACCTGATAACAAAAAAGGTAAACGATACTCGACAAGTAACAACAGTGCTACCCGATAGTACAAAAAAGAGAGGAACCTGAGAGATACAGGGAACCCCGATGAATATTTCAGTCAAGGAACACCGACAGACTGCAAGTTCAAACTGACAACCAAGAACCGACAGTCAGTTACATCCTGCAAAAAGTGGATCTGACTTTCCACGTCAGATAAATCACTGAAGTTGTATTTATAACTTATTGATTTTCTTTTAAATCCATTATGTGTGGAGGAAGCAATATAATTGTCATTTTTTTAATTAGTTTTACTATTTTAAAACATGCAAACTAAAGATCAAGGTCAAGTTGTAAACCTTGGATCTGAGAGTTAACATTGTAAATCATGAATTCCAAGATAGGTCAATACTTGTATAAATAGGTGCTCAATCCATTGAGAATTGTTGTTGTTGTTCAATGAAGATAGTAGCCACGAAGAGAAACTAAAGACCAGATAGAGAATTCATGCACAAGAACACAAACGGAATCAAATCAATTTTCAAGAACATAACACAGGCTACCGACAAGCAGAGAAAAGGTATTCATCAATCACTTAAGGTGATATTATTATTTTAAAGGCTTTAATGGATTTGTAAATCAGCAATAGTAGATGGCATACAGTCAGGTCAACATTTGTACTCTTTCTAACAAGTGTAGTACACTAATGAAATCCTTTCAAGAAAGGTGGGCTTAACTGTCCTATTGTAAATCTCATTACTGAGTGCACACTTAAATCATTATTGCTAAAGCTCTTAATAGAGTAGATCTTAATAGGTCTCCACCTTAATACTCTTAATAGGGTAGATCATCAGAAGTGATCAAATTGTAAGCCTTAACCGGCTCCCTTCCATTTTGCAGATAGAGAAGTTTTATGGGTGCCATCCCCACCGTAGTTTTTACTTCCTAACAGGAGTTTTCTGTGATACCATATCTTGTGTTATGTGTTTGTCAATTTCATGAATGTTTCTATGAATGATTGAAAACTATTAAATATTGTGAGCAAACATTAGATGCATAAGAAAGAATAACAGTAATGGTTGGTAAAATCATAATTGAATGATTACTAATGATAAATTATGTAAGGTGCTAAAAGTTTTAGAGGTATTGATTCACCCCTCCCCTCTCAGTACTACTTCCCATTAATTCCAACAAGAAGATCATGCAAGGCAATGCAACCATGACAACCTAAACATCCTCACACTTATATTACACAATGGCTACCAAATACTCACAAATGAAGAGAAGCACTCCAACTTCTAACCTGTAGCATTATCGAGATGTTCTTGCATTGGGGTATTTATTTATGTATGATGGTGCAAAATATTTGGGGGTATCCTTATTCCACCACAACTCCCCCACCAAATATCACATATAGGCCCCCAAGTACAAACTACTTTTGTTCATGATACTACACTCACCCACATTTGCATTGGTAACATCTATTCCATGGGATAAACATAACCAATAATCTAGGCCATGTTAGGACATGTACAAAGTATTCTAAAGGTTACCAAAGAGGGAGAGAAACTTGCAACTATGAAAATCCCCATTTTTTGGTAATTTTGTATGTTTTAGTACATCACATTTTCAGAGGTCTTTGAAGTAGAATTTGGAGTTGAAAGCATTGTCAATTCCTTATAATGAATATGTAAGGAATGGTTCTAAGGAAATAAATTTATATCTCATCCCTACCTTTCCAACAATGCTAATGGTTTCAAATTTTAAGCACCAAGTAGAAAGCTATGACCCCGCCAAGTTGGGGTACCCAATTTGTAGTATTCACTCCCAAATTTACGTAAGTGTGAATTAGGATCACTCACACACATCTATAAATTGGGAAAACACTCAAGGGATACAATTTAACAACCACACACCATGCACAACAAGCATAGTGAGAACATATACACCAGAGTTCCCAGTGTATGAACATGTGCTCTAATACCAGATGTAATGCCTTGCCAAGGAACCCTTGGACAACAAGGAAAAAACACATGCTAATAGAGAAGAATAATTTTTTTGTTAATACAATAATAATCCATTGTGTATTACTAATTTTTTAATCATACACACAATGGTTACTCTATACATCATCATAAAGTGCTATAAATAATGATCAAACATATAAGACAATTAATCTTACCCTAGGGTTCCACAACACTTAGCTTAATACCAAACATAATCATACAAGGGTCACTATGAAATTTTTGGCATGCCAATTATTGATATAAGGGATTTAGGGTGAAGGTACAACCATAAAACATTATCTGATAGGGCCTACAACCAAAACTAGGCACCTAACCCTTACATTTTTCCATTATAAGAAGAGACATTAAAGTACAACGTTGAGTTTCTAAAACACATTTATAGGTGCTAAAATATAGGTAGATATACTAAAACTCAACTTCACATCCTCTAGACTATCTTAGTCCAGAGAGTCAAAGGCTCTAATCAGGTCAAGGCATGAAACTAGCACAGGCCCTAGAATGTATGCAGAGGCACTAAAATAGCTACATCACCCAATTTTCAAGGTTATAAATCCAAAAATTGGATCCAAATTGGTTTATAAATTATTCTTATCCTACCCTAACCTAATAATATCACTTATCATCAATTCAAAGTCTTATTTTCTCCAATTAGAGTTATACACATGATTACATTATTTGTCTAATAACATATTGATACAAGTGTAATACAAGGAGTATAAATACATCAATGATACATCATATGTGGAGAGAGAGAGAGAGAGAGAGAGAGAGAGAGAGAGAGAGAGAGAGAGAGAGAGAGATCTTGGGACCACTCAATATCTTTACATCGGTCCCCAATTCTAGTTGTTCATGCCACCTGGCCATTTAGTACCCTCAATCCCATCCCATCATGCTTGAAAAGAACCACATGGATTAGACACTTATACAAGAAAACATGTAGTAGGGCTTACAAGCACATATACAAGCATGAAATCCAATAAGGGAAGTAATACCATAATGGAATACACAAGGTGTCATGACCTGTATGCATTGCACTCTTGTGACATCCTCCAAGTAGGATGACATCAAGATACAAGTATGGATCCCAATCATGCAAGCTATCCAAATAACTCCAATGTCATAGAAAATACAAGAAATCCATCAAATGCACTATCCTTAGGTCACTAATCACATCTACATAGGGTATGAGTGGAAATTTTAGAAATGGAAGTGTCATCTAATATCCATGTCATGACTCATGTGGAGCCAACTCATCCTCTCATGAGAAAAAGGATGTTCAACCTTCCAGATTAGCTTGACCTTCTCAAATGCATCCTTAGCCTATTAGAGAACTCAAGGCGTACATGAGGGGACCAAATTTTATCTTGTTATTATGCTTTACCCCATTATTTAATTTATGTTAACACTTGATTAAGATAACTCTCCAATGAGTTTCCCATCGACACATGCCTCATCACTCGTGGAGCCCAAATGAGCTTTACCATTAGCTTATGCCTCATTGCTTATAGATCCCAAATGAGATTTTTCATCATCTTACGCCTTGTTTCATATTGAGAGCCACTCCCAAGATCTAACACAAATCTATCCAAAGTTCTTATCACCATTAAATATACATTGAGAACATGCACAAGATTCTATATCATATAAGTCTATTTTTCAATATACATTTGTCGGTTGTGTGCATGATACTGATACATTTAGATCCCAGTGATAGTAGGTTATACTTGTAGATTTAGTGATGATCATATATGTATGATGACTCTATGATGCTAGGACATGGTGTTATATGATGATTTCTAGATACATATACATATATAGATGATATTTTGGTCTTACTATGTTGATTGTGGTTTCATGATGTACATTGATGTTGTGGAAGTCAATGAATGAGATGTTATGTTGTTACTAACATGGTTCAAGGATAATTTTTATGCTCTTAATTGGCATTAATGATTTTTAATGTATTTTAAATTTAATTGAGATTATTATTATGATGTTTAGATTATAATTATATCTAAAAAGGGGTGATGTTGTAGCATTTGAATACATAAGAATGATTGCATCATTAAAATTCCATTTTCAATGATTTATGTTAATGGACTATTTTACCTATGCTCCTACTATTTTATATACATTAGTAGGTATGATTGACATATGAATATTTAAATGTTAGTAAGTGTTAGGCATTGAATCCACATGGCTTCACAAGTTTGAGCATGCCCACATCCCTGATGATGGTTACAAGAGATAACACATTGACCACCCATGTTACATATATTCACACCCTTGGTTACCATTTAGGTAATATTTAGTTGCCCTCATGCATAATTGTGAAAAACTAGTAATGATTTTCTATGCATTGTCAGTTATTTGAGAATTGTTGCTATTATGTTAGTTGTATTAATAATATTTAAATATCATAGTGGCAATTAAGTATTTAATTATAAATATGTATTATGTGTGCTTGATTCTATGAGAATTGGAGGATTTAATATTTAGGTTTTTTAGAGGTTTATGGTATCTTTGAATTTTAATTTTCTTTAATATTATTTTAATGGCTTTTCAAAAAGTGCTTTTTATTGGTAATGAGAGTTCATTTTTACTATTCTTCACCTTTTTTCTTGTTTTTGAGCCCTAATTCCCTACTAACTTGAAATTTTGGATTGCTCATTGTGTAAAAATTGCTTAGAGAGACTTTGTGGGCAGGATCTTGTTAGATTTGTATTGGTGAATACTTTAAGCTATCCAAAGGATTCATCTTCATCTTTGGTGTGTGAAGAGCAATTTCAATTTGAAGTTTTGAGCGCAAGTTTGAGGTAGGATTTGATTTATCTTTGTTATTTCAATTTTAACACGTCTAAATAATTGCAAACAAATTGTTAGAGGATTTAAAGCACTTTCTTAGTTTATACCTTTTATTCATCAATTCCCCGGTTCAATTTAACCAAACTTTAAAAATATAGTTTACAAAATGTCATGCTATCCAAATTTGTGTAGAATGAGTAAAACTTCAAATTGAACATGTTTTTTTGGTGTTGGGAATATGGGGATCCAAAGGGCAATTTTACTTTTTCATTTTTTGGAGTTTGGAGCTTTTTGGTGGTCATCAATGATGGCATGGATTTGGGACTAGTTTTATGTCTATTTTATAGTTTGTTAAGAAGATAAATTTAGGTTTTTTTCTTCTAGTTTTTAAAATGTGAAATTATGGAATTTTGATTGTGGTCCAATTTTAATCCATCCACTTATAGATATGGCTAATTGGGTAATTTGAAATGTGTGAATAGTGACATTTGAGATAATACATTATGACATTGTGTAATTGATATGTTTGTATTCTATTTTGGAATGAGCCTAGGGTTAGTTCCTAGAGTGATTCTAGGGAGTGGCTTCCAATGCATACCTGGCCCAAAAGTGGCATACAAGAAATCACATTGAGAAGTTTTAAATAAGTGATAACTCGATGATAAACATGGAAAAAACACTAATAAGATGATTAGTTCCCCAAGATCTCCATGAGTGCTATCACAAGTCTATAGATGACTTGGTAAGGAATTCCTACACATGATCACATGGGGAATTTTCTAGAGAGACATTCCCACTCATGTGACATCCGTTCTTACATGATCAACATTCTTGTTTGTACAAGAGAATGTTCGTTGTCGTATAGCGGATCCTCATGAGTACACACAATGACACTCCCTCCTCTGCACTCTAATATCTAACACCGTGTAGATATTTGATAGGCGAACCATTGAGATGGTAATTAACATGAACTTTTTGTGAAATTAATCATGTTTTATGTGTATTCTTCACGTCTTGTGTGTGTAAGGCTTATATTCCCCTTGTGTTTTAGGAGTGATTGTTTGACTGGAGTCAAACATGAATTACTCATGCTTATGATTCTCTCATATTGATTATTCTTGGATTTATCAAAGGAACACTTAAATTGGTACTTTAAAACAAATTTAGGAGTGTTTAGTAGAGTATCAGAGATGTATTTAGTCACCTCCATGTTTCATCATGTTCCTTGACCACTTTTGAGAGTATTGAGTCAAGTAGAGCCTATTCAATATCATTTTGGATGATCCAATGGGAATTATAAGTGATCTAAATTTAGTTAATTTTTTATTTGGAATCTATCCTAACTATTATAATTTATTTTTTAAAGTTTAAGGTGGATTGGATATGTTTAGGATCCACCTGATATCACCCTTGTGTATAGGAGTCACCTTGTAACTCTAGGGACACTTTGCATACCATGTCCCCACATATTTTCATCAAGTTCTCCAAATACATGTAATATATTTTTTATTATTTCCTCGCCTAAGGTTTTAAGGTGTCCAAGATGTCCTATATTTAATTTGAGAAGCTCATTGGTCAGGACAAACGTGTGGAAAAGACATAACAACGCAAGTTTGCCAGTCCCAGAGGACTAAACTGTAGAAATGGGATACTAGGGTAGAAAATGGAATCAATATGGATGTAGGAATACTTTGAATAATGAGGACACACGTGTGTCATTCATGTCTCCAAAAATCATGCATTAGTCCATTGTGGGTGCCTTTAAACTATATCTTAGTCTAGCATAGATTCTTGGAGCTCTAGGTTTTTGTTTGACCCCATTCTATTTGAGTTGAAAATATGTTGGAGTCAAAAAACCTTTGAAAAATGTTTATAAATAGTTTAATATGTATTTGAGGTGTTTTAGTGCAATTCACTCCTTGACATAGCTCTTTTGTGATTCCTAGGACCTAGGAAATGGTCCAGTTTTACAAGTTAAGTTTTGAAACTTCTATGAGGGTCTTGGTGTTGGCATATGAGGAGATTGTAATTGGCATGAATGCTCTAGTTGATAAGGAGATTAGGTTGATGAAAAGGTTAGATCAGTTAGATAGTTTTTCATTGATGTCAAATAGTCAAAGAAGAAAAGTATTAACTATCAATGAGAAGGACATCAATAAGGAGGACTTGGAGGATAATAAAGAGCCTATTATCTCTTTCCCTAATCTTTTTGAGGAGTTGTTCATCTCTAGTTGTGAAGTGAACCCAGATTTTGTGTCGCTAGAATTTCATGAGTCTGATCATCCTAAGGAGATTTCCCAATTTGATCACTTGGGATTAGGGCATGGACAAAATGAAAAAATCAAGGGGCAGATAGGTTACTTCTCCCTTATTCTGGTGGACTATGAGGATTCTGTGAGAATGGAAGACAGTTTGCTGCCGGCTAACTCTAGGATGCCGGATAACTCTAGGAATGAAGAAGATAAGAATGAGGTTAAATATGATAAGAAAGGGGTTGAGAATAAGGAGAAGGAGAAATTCCATGAGGAGACTAAGGAAAGGAATACAGAGAAAGCCTTTATCTAGGCTTCCAAGGGCCGTTCAGACCTAGATATGCATATCAATACCTGGATCTATAAAGAGATTAAAGACATCCATCTTAGGTATTCTAAGATCAAGGAGAGAGTTGATAAACTCACCCTACTGATGACCAAGAGCACTGATTCCTCTACGAAGGATACTGGTGATAAAGTTGTTGGTGGTGATGAGGCTCTGCTAGAGAAACTTGAGCTGAGGATTAATGTGGTGGTGAATTTTTGCCTGCAAACTACTTCTAGCCACTTTCAAAGAATTGAGGAGACCCTTAATAGGATCATGAAGTAGAGTTTTGAAGGAATGAAGGTCACCATGGAAAACCTACAAGATCTCTTGGATATGCTAGAAAGCAACTCCAAACCTACCATCAAAATTAATGATAATGCTAATAAGGGAGCTACCCCTGTTGGTCCACGTTCTAGGATGAGGGACAGTACTAAAAAGAAAAAAGTGGAGAAAACCAAAGAGATTGCGACTCTCAGGGATTCAATTCACAAATTTGAAGTGTTGAAAGAGGATACTATTGAATTTATGAAAAATGTGGGTTGGGGTGGTTGGTTCTTTCCCCGTGGTGTTTTTTGGGGCATTTTACAATTTTTTGTTGGTCGGTTGTGCTGGGGGGTTACGTATTGCTGCTCTTTTCCCCCCAACTACTTCTTTTTGAAATGTTGTAATGATGCCTATCTTTTGATATTGTAAAGAGTTACGCTTCCCTTAAAAAATGGTTTGTACCTTAATCAATTACTATCGTCAAGAAGGAAATCTTATCAACGTAAGGAGGTTAGCTATCAAAAGCTGACAACTATCGGTCAAAAGGGAAAATCACGATGCAACTGACAAGGAGGAAGAATGGGAAATTGAGTTAATAAGATGATGAAGTTATGATCATTGGATCTAGGTTTAGGTTTTTATGATTAACGATTATCTACTTTTAAGGAAGGGACAAGAATAAGTTTGGTATCAGGATGAAGGAGAATATATAATAACGGTGGAACAGAGGAACTAATCAGAGAAGGATTGTTACGATCAAAGAACAGAATACAAATGATTGGAATGGTATGTTATTGTGTTAGGGAACTTTATTGGATCTGATATAGAAGAGTTATTGCAAACTACATATCATTTTATAGGTTGTTACTCTCTAATAGCTGTGACAGTAAAATCCTTGATTGGGTGACCCTAATAGGTTTATTGTAAATCCTTTAGCAGAGTGACATTATCAAAAGAGTGTTTAAAATTCTCTAACCAAGTTACTCCTAAAATGGTATAATACTTTAAAAGGCCTCTAGGTAAATCCCATAGTTGGGTAGCATTTAACAATGCTTTTGTAATCCTTAATTGGGCAAGCTCTTAACCGGACGTATTTCAGAAGAGTACAACTATTTGTGGACATTGATCTCACATCATGGCTTTTTCCCTAATTGGGTTTCCATGAGATAAATACTGGTGTTAATGTTGTATGAATGTTTATCTTATGTTGCATGAATGTTTAATATTGTGATAACCGATAATACTGCTATAGGTTAATTAAGCTATAATCGATAAACCTATTTGAAGAAGTTTTGGGATTGAGTTTTAAGGTTAAGTTGTTGATTATTGATTCACCCCCTTCTTAGTAACCTTTTGTATACCTAAACTTGGGTGAGTCTTAGAATCCCATATATCTTGTATAAAGTGTTAGAGGACCTTTACCATGGTTTACTGTATTTTAATGGTCTTTAGACTTCTGCTTGTGTAGAGTCACATAGTGAACATTTGACTTAGTCTGAAAGTTTGAGCTCAATATCTTTACATGATGCTCTCGGTTGTTGTTAACATTTAAAAAAAACATTCCATGAATTATTATGTATATTTAACCCTTATCCCCAAGGGTTCCTTGGCAGGTCATTACACATTCCCCCTTTTTGTTTCTAATCCCCTTGGTGCCTATCCCCCTCACATACGACAAATGTCAAGGAGACAAAGGTTTAATTAATTTTTGCATCTCTTGTTGTTCTTGATATGGCATTTATAAAATTTAACATTTTTGTTTTGGAAAACTCCAATAGAGCCTAACCAAGGTCCCAATAATGGAGAAAATTTAGCGATAAATTTGAAGGAGTTAGATAAGAGTCTTGTTCCTAAAGGATTTCTCCTACTTGTAATCTATAACCTCAAACTTGATCCTATTAAGGTAGAAATCAAATATAATCCAGATCTACTCTAAGTAATTAATCATAAATAAACACACTTTAGATAGTATTAATATAGAATAGATATATTTTTCTTAATATATAAATGAGTAACATGTATTCTTTATATCTCCTTTATACTCGATCTTTTTTATTCTCCTTAGTCCCACTTATATCATCATATCATACATTATCACTTACTAGCTATATATCCTATCTATAATTATATCTCTACTAGGGACACAACCTTTAGAATACATCTATTCAATTGTAAGATATATATTTTGGATTACACCCTTATCTCTTTGAATCAATGTTTGTATCCCATTTTACAACCAACATAATCCTAGAAGAGAAATGTGTAGAATGGTACAAACAATCATATATTTATTTTGTTAACTAATATGTGATCTCAAGGTTATGGAGCATCCTTATACTAAAAAAGGTATTCGAAATTTTAAGAAATGTAGACACAAAAATATATAAAATTATTGTGTTCATGTCTATTTACAATAGAGATATGACCAAATTATGGTCATGTCTATTTGAAATATAGATGAAAAATTTGTGTTCATGTCCTTCTATCATACAACCTTATTATATTTTGAGTGTGTGTGTGTCATTCTATGGATATCCATAATCCATGTGAATTATATTTGGGATAGAGAAAATTTTGGGACTTTTTAGGAGCCTAACACAATATTTGGTTTTTTCAATATTATATGTATTTAAGAGAATATGTTGGTTGTGAAATATTTATCCTAGTGAATTTTGTTCTATGAATAATAAATATAATCATAGGGAATAATAAAAGTACTATGAGGCTTTTCTATTGTCTATAGTGATATGTGTATGGTTGAAAAATCTAGTGGAAGCAATGAAAATGCCAAGGGCCAGAGGGTGAAACTTATAGTTTAGTTTTCAAGAAGAAGTTATCATGTTGGTAGTAAGAAAAGAAACTATAGAAAAATAAATTTATTTTTTATTCTTACAAAGGTAATGAAAAATAAGATACACAATAGAAGAAAAGGAATCAATAAGTCATAGATTTTTTGTTTGGATTGAATATTTAAAAATGGTTTCAAAAAATGTGTTGCTTCAAGATTCTATTGAAATCCATCAATAAGAAAATAATCAAAAATAAAAAAATAAAAGCTTAAAAAAGGAATGAGAGTGCAAAATTTGAGAGTGATCACGATGTGTGCAAAGGATAAATGACAATAATATATAGAAGTATAATTAGTAGCATAAGAAGATGGCATGTACAAGGGTTGTTTAGAAGAGTAAAAAGAACAATTGAGGTTATATTTTCAAATGGATATGTACAAATAAAATGATTGTGGATGCTACCACAAGTGTAGATACATAATTGTATCATCCTAAAAATTCAGCGCCCATAATTGGATGGCTTTAGGACCTATTAGATCCCATTTTGGTGCTTTTGAGGTTTGAATGTATATTATGCTTGATCACAACAACCTAAATTTTCTCCCCCCACTTCTTTTCACCTTCCATGACATCCTCATGAAATTTGAGCCCATTTTTCCTGGGACAAGTCGATTGGCCAACTTGTCCCTGGGGACAATTCGATTGGTCATGGGATTTTTGGCTCAAATTTTACCCAAAGCCCGATGTGGGGCTCTTCTTCCTAGGTTTTCAATTGTGGTCGACGTGTGGTCGGCCTGGATCAAATTTTAATCTTGAATTCACTATAAAAGGATGTCCTATCTCCTCTTTTTGCATAAAATAATCACAACATAATAACATAATAAGTGAATCAAGTGCAAGCATTCAAGCAATCAAGTTGTTCAATTTAGGAATTGGATTAAAGATTTGAAGGCAAGCATCCATTTCAAGATCTCAAAGTCTCCATTCCTTCAAGATCCATTCAAGAAAATGAAATGTTCTCTAATTGATGCAAGTTTATCTCCCATGATGGACAAGTAGAGGAATTATCAAGCAAGGAAGGATATTCACTCATCCATCCTTATCTCTCTTCTTATTTGCATAAGGTTATCAAGCATATCAATATTCAAGATTTAGGAATGACAATCATAGATTCATGCATTTATGAAGGAATCCTTGATTCTACATCTCATTCCAATGTGAACTCTATGGATTCCAAGAACACTCAAGCATATTCATGGATTTGAGTGATTACTACATCCGTTCATGATGGTTTGATACAAGGTAAATCAATAATCTACCTTTTACATTAGTTTCCTTTATGAAATTTCTATCATATTTAAAGGCTTATTCCTAAAAATGGGTTTGAATAAGGTAACCCCCTTTCCACAACCTTTTCCCCATTTTTTGTGTGTAGGAATAGGTTACAAAGTTGCAATTCCAGATCTGGGCAGTATAGGTACAGTTGAAGGATTTGGGAAAGTTTCATCAGATTTTTCCAAGAACAAGTCAACCAGTTGACTTGTTCCCAAAAAGTTGACTTATACCAGCTATTTTTCAGTGAAAAATTCAAGAAAGATAGATACAGATCCTTGTTTTTTAGATCTGCACTTATAGTAGGATCCGAGATTTTAACGATAGTCAAATTCAGATTTGAAGTTCTATCTTATCCATCTTGCTTCCAGGTGCACTTATTCTTCCTTATTTTCCTTTTCACTTACTTTATTAGATCATATCTATCCTTTATCATATCAACATTCATCCCCTTAGGAATCCCAAACCCCCTTTGGTCATAGATCTTGCATTGAAACCTTCCTCGTTTTGGTTATGCTAATCAGATTTGGCTTAAGGGTGGGTTTGTATTCCCATGCATGGAAACATACTTGGTGAGTGATCTACACCTTAGTATTTCTCACCATTTTCTTCTATACAATTATAAATATGGTGGCATTCCAATAGATATAGGCCTATATAAATATAGAAAATTAATTAATATGAAAAAATCACTAAGGAAAATGGTTGAAATGACATCTCATTGTATTAAGAGTTTTTCAGCATCATAATTTGTACGCACATCTTAATTGTGTCCAATTCCATACCTATATAATGCTTATTATAGTGTTTATTCATTCTTCCATGCGTTATAGGACTTTTGCTACGAATTTAAGTCCTTTCTCTCTATTTAATTTATGTGGTCCCTTAATTATATGCATTCACTCTTCAATCATTTCATTCAAATATTATCTATTATGTACTAAGGCCCTATTACCATGTGTTGATGTTTATAGCTTCGATCAGATAAAATGATCATAATATTATGAGAAAATAAATAAATTATATATATATATATATATATATATATATATATA